>UXGC01000581.1:0-83072 GCA_900480045.1 Eurytoma adleriae | reverse complement strand
ATCATAAGGTATGACAATTAGGTACTTGACTGATAAAAATTGTATTTCTTTTTTTCACTTTGAAAGAAAATTAAGTAAAATTTAAATATTTCTGAATTACAAGTGTAAATATATAAAACAACATTAAGTAGTAAACATCAATATTAAGTCAGACGACCGTCAGACGAAATGAAATTTGCTGTAATACTTCATTTTTTGCTGAAGAAATTTTATGCTTTCTTTCACTCTGAAAGTTAAATACACCATAACGATTTCTAAATTAGAAAAATATAAATATTTAAAACTACATTAAAGTGCTGAGCTATTATCAAATGATAAAACACGTAGTTTTAGAGAAAAATACCTACTGTATAGAACATTTTGAGCATTTTTCCACATTTTGGCTTTTTTTTATATTTTTGCACGAGAGAACTGTGCTGAAAGTTTCAAAGTTTCAACCAAATCTGTTATCCAAATAAGCGAGGCTCTCGTAGTACCATCATATTCTGCTTATTATTTGAGTTTATCATGGATACTTTTATGTTCTTTGTGTTGTAAAAATAAAATTGAAACTTAACCAGAACTTGTCACCCGAATGATGGATACTTCCACAGGCCAGCGCGAGTATTGTTTATTTTTTATTTATACGATAATTTCAGCATTAAAAATTTACACTGAAACTTCCAAGTTCCATTTACGCGTAGCAGGTGGATGCCATTTAAGCGATCCATCATTTCGGGATTTTACAAGATATTGTTTTGGTATATATGCACATAATTTATAGATTAGCGAGTGTGATATAAATTCTTTTAAAACTTCTAACGCGCGTTATACGCGTGACGTCACTCACGTGCCCGGACAAAAGTGACACGGTTAATTAATTAAAATTGCAGGTACGAGGAGAGCTGCGCGTCTTAATAAAGGCCAAAGAAATTTTACCGTGTATGAAAAGCTTTGTGAGGTACTTTCCAATAAACGGCGTTTCAAACGTTCAGCGACACAAAGCTTTTTCAGGTTTTTCATCCTTTTTTGCGAGATTAAACAGGCTTTAAAGATGTGTGACTTAATTTAACGCGAAGCGCTAAAAGGACATTCGTGTTGCTAAACTCGACTTTTTCAGATGGAATCACAAAGTGATATTAAATGGAATGGTGTATGAACATTTGAAAATCTAATTGATGCAAATGAGCCAGACGTCATGTGTTAAAATGGAATTTACAAGTACTTATTGTATTATAAACTTTTTAAAGTAAAGCTAGACATTTTAAATTTAAAAAAATAATTAACAATTAGTTTTTAAATTAATTTCATCAAAAGTTTGTTCAAAATTATAACTTTGCAGCATTTCCATTTTACTTGAACTTTTCAAATTATACCCAGTTTTACTATTTTAACAACAAAAAGTCTTCAGTAATAACAAAATTGCTTGTACTTATTAAAGCAATATTCAATAAATAAATTGCATGCAAATAAGTAGAGAACTACAGAAACTATATTTCTCTATAAAAGAAGAAACCATAAAGCATTAATAAAGTAAAAAAAAAATAGAGCTCGTCTGATATCAGTAAAAAGATCGGCGCACGCAGCAAAAGAGCGCGGGAACAAGATGTATGAAAGAAAAACGAGCGCGAGAGGGATGGACTTTCGGAAGAAGCTAAGAACGACTAAGAAGTGTAAGAACACGGCGGGGAAAAAAATCAGCCCGACTCCCGCGGAGGGCAAAAAGCGGAGTGAGGAGGAGCGCCGCCGGGGGAGGAAGGAAGAGGCGATGCGTGGAAAGGAGGTGAAAATCGTAAAAACAAAGTAATGCGGGTAAAACGAGAGAAAAATGACGCGGCCGGGAGGAGAGGAAAGGAGGCCAGAGAGAAGACTAGAGCCGCTCGCGATAAAGAGGCGAAAAAGCGAGGAAGCTATACCGTGGCAGGATCCAAGGGGTAGGGGGGGAATCGGTGCTTCAACTCAGAGCCCGGATTATTAAAGGGAATTACAAGACACGAGGAGTGTACTCGCGCGTGGTATATAATATAGAAATGGGAGGAGGGAGGAGGGGAGGAGGATGAGGGAGTGGCGCACTCCCGATTCCTCCTCGTTTGGCTTTTAATCGTACCTTCGTTATTTTCTTCCGCCTCTTTTTCGCCGAGGCGCTTTTGCAGCGGCGAGGCTAAACAATGGCCGCCGGTGCAGTCGGCGCGAGCGAATAGCGTATTAATTTTCCTTTATTGCGCGGTGCGTCGCTTAACGCGCGCCTATAAAATTTTATCGATGCCCCCTCGATGTCTTGATAGGTGTTTCATTATCGAAACCGGAATGATTACTGGTATTGAAGTAAAATTACTGGAATTACTGAGAAATTCCGCGGATGACACTGTTATTGCTTATGTGTAATATATACGTGGCCGATAAAATCTTTTAATATCACGGATCGAAAGTTTTTTAATGAAATGCCATTCAAGTTTTTCAGTCATGTAATTAGTTTCTCTTTAATTAGATTTAAATTCATTTGTTCATGCAAATGATTCTACGGAAAAGTGCAATATTTCTCGAGTAAACGCCGTAGATATTTTGTAAGATCGTCACTTTAATTTTTTCAATAAAGTAAAATTTTTCATAAAAATAAAACTGAATTTATTTTAAGATAGGATAGAAGTAAACAATTTCAAGATATCATCCTTATCCATTGAAGGAGAGGTGCAAATATTGCACTTTTCAGAGAATCACCAAAATAAATGATTTTTTTGTGTTAGATGATTAAAAATTATGTGTTTTGTCTTATTTGGTAAATATTTACAGAAAGAAAACACAAAAATTATGTTAAATATTTATGTTGTTATTTGTACTCTCTTATACTCCAATTTAATGAAAAATATAATTCTTGCGCAATTACTACTTGATACTCAATTGTTTGCAAAAAAATTAAGTGCGATTTGGATTAGTTGAATTATAAACAAAAATTACGTTTAGAATTTAATTTATTTTTAAGTGTGTAAAGATTGAATCATACAAATATGCAATAATATATTCTATTATTTACTAAAAAATGTGATGTATTTTAAAAAAGTATAGTACCAAAAATTACCAACTTGAAAATACAATTTCATGAAGTTAAATATGAAAATATAAAGAAACTCTGGAAATCCGTCCGGAAATATCGATTTAATCAAGAATTTTTTACCCCCGCATAACAAATTAAATCTACATTCTAACATTCTTATTCCGGGCACGTCAAGTTCATGCAGAAAATTTCCAACAAAAAAATACGCCCAAGCAACGAAGTTCTCTTCATCTCTAGTCAAGTGGTAATTCCGCATTCCCCGCAACGTTATCTACCGCGCAGCTCGCGCGCGACTTTTCCGTAATTTGTATTCCGTGTCGACGTCATTCAAGCGCCATCGAATTTCCCAGTGTCACCGTCCCCTCCAATCGTGCAACCTGTCCACAAGAAATGCACAAAAAAAATCGAAAAAAAAATTTTCCTCCCCCCCGCAACCCATCGAACTCGCAGTTCACCTCGCTCTTTTCACTTTCGACCCGCTGACGCCAGCGTAGGTGTCCCCGAGCGCATCCCGCGACTCCGCACACAGCGCGCGCGAAGTCAAAGAAGAGAGAGCGGGCGCCGAAGACCGGGAAGCGGCGAGGGGGTCGGTGCCGATGGTGGGGAGGGCGGGATCGCAGCCAGCGCGCACACTCTCACGAGGGGGGCGCAGCGCGCGCGGGGTGTACGTGCACGCACGGGGGCGCCGGGGCGACTGCGTGCTCGAGGGCCGCGCGGCGCTCGCGCAATGCTAGTTCCTCGGCTATCCCCGACGCGAGCGGACCGCCGGCTCCGGAGAGAGCGAGCCGCCCCCCTCTGGCCACCCGCCGCCCCCCTCTGGCCGCCCCCCTCGCAGCGCGCACTCTCCCCCCGTCCGGCGATCGAGAGCCCCGCGCGCCGGGGCCCAGCAGCCCCGTGTGACATTGGACGCGGCGCGACCAATCCGGGGGACACCTGCCGATTTTCCGACTGATTATTTTCGTCGGGAGGCGCGAGTTTCGCCCGCTCGATTGGATCGCGCGCCAGCGGGAACAATAGCCCGTTCGCCGGGTGAAATTAGGACACTCGAGGGCCCTTGAGCTCCAGTTTGTGATTTCTTCGAATGGGGTGAAATTTTAGTGCATCCGAGTGATTTCATTAAGTATTAATCAGTGATGTAGGATAAATAATCGACCTTCTTTTCTCTCGCGTAGTGATCGATGGTAAACAGTAGTGATCAAAGTGTTGTAATGTGTTTTATTATCCTTGAACAAATATAACGTATCGTACAGTAAGAATGAAGAATTAATTGAGTTCTTATCATAAAACAAAAAAAATCGACAAATTATTACAGAATCTAGTGATCCAACATAATAAAGGAACATATATTATTATCCGTGAATAAAAATAATGTATCAGAAGAATGAAAAAAATTAATTGAAATTAAAAAAATCAACGAATTCTTTCAGAATCTAGTGAAAAGTCAACGTAGTGAAGAAACATAACAACAAAAATAATGTATCTAAAGAATGAAAAAGTTAATTAAGTAAAAAAAATCGACGAATTCATACAGAATCTAGCGAAGGAACAGATATTCTACATCGAAGAAAAAAAAGAACTTCTCCCTGCCTCGCAGCCGCGAGGAATGCACAATCCCGACACCCGGGCTCCCCGCTTCCCGTACGCCGACGAAGTGGACGGCGATGATTCCGCATTAGCGGCCTGAAGCCGCGGCGCAGTTTTTCGGGAGCGACGCCTCGGATGATAGACTCGATCGGGTGCGCGATCCCCCGCGGCGGCGATCGGCCCTGGTAGCGGCGACTCCACGGAAGATGCGGAGGTCGGCCGGGTGCCGCCGGCGGTCCGACGGAGCCGCGCCACGACGATAGGGGGGCCCCGAGGCAGCTGCGCGAGTCAATTAATTATCGGGCCGCCGGCGCTGAATGAGCCAGGAGCGAGGCGCGCGACACGATGCCCGCGAGATAGTGCGCGGATTAGCGAGCAAGGCCGGCGCATCGGGGGAAAAGCGATGTCTACTTCTTTTACCAGCCTCGTCTATCTTATGATTTATTTTGGTGAGAGAATTGCACGTACTCTGCGGCTTTCGCTGAAATCGAGCCACTTGTTTCCGATCTAATTCTCGAGTTGTTTCTGCTGGTACGACGGCGATATCAGATTGAAGGAATTTGGGAATTGTTTAGCTTGATGATGTTAATTAAAGTAGATAAATTTCTTACTTCTATTTTGTTAATGCGTTTCCATTGTCACATATATATACGTTGAAAAATAACTCATAAATCTTTACTTTTCTTTTATTACTATTTACTTTATTTTTATTACTAGTTTATTATTTGTTCAAATTAAAATTTACCTGTTTTCAAACTTCAATTTCAAAAATCTATTTACCTTTAATATGCCTGATCTCGTCAAATTTTATTACCTGTCGTAAATGTAGAAATAACTAACTTCCTTAATATAGTTATGTGCTATTAAAAATTAAAATCCGTATTATGAAGTTTCCGAGGTATAAGCGGATGAAAATAATTTTATAATGAGAATAACTGTGGATACTTTATAAATAAATTTAAATTATATTACAATATTTCATGTAATACCTTTAGTCACTAAGAATTAGTATGATAGTTTTAATAATTGTACATTGAGCAGTGAAGTTTATTCTACTTGAATAAAATATTAGTAGATACAGACGGGTATGGCAAGACATCATTCAGTACAAATATTAATTTAAATTAATGGCTAAACTGAAACCCTTTTTACATACAAAAGCCCGATGGTCCTTTACATTAATATATTATAATAATAATTGTCAATTGAATGAACTTGAATTAATCGCTTGAATAAAATATAAGTAGATACAACCGAGTACGGTAAGACAAAATCCAGTAAACGTATGTCTCTGATATATTAATTTCCAGAAATTACTGAAGTTGAACACTTTTTATATAAAAGTCGATGATTCTTTAAATTAATTTATTGTAATAATAATTTTTTATTGAGCGAAATAGATTTAATTACTTGAATAAAACATCAGTAGTTACAACCGAGTACGGTAAGACATAATTCATTGCAAGTATTTCTCTGATATATTAATACGTAAATGGCTAAAGTTGCACACTTTTTATATACAAAAGTCGATGATTCTTTACAATAATGTATTGTAATAATAATTTTCAGTAGATTGAAACTGAATTAATAATTTATGAAGAGGTTCTCACATATATTACCTTGCACTTACACTTCATCGGACTATAGGTAGTCTATTCTGCTAGGTATTAAAATTTATGTTTAATTTGATGTCACACAAAGAGAATAGTTGAATATATGTTATAATTAAATATAGTCAATATTCAGGAAAACAATATAGTAAGTTTATATTTACAGCTGGAAGATCATTAAGCACTCCGTTAAGCTTTAGACATTCATTAAAACCTTACACATCGTAATACTCATTTTTATTACGGATCAAGTTGTATCTTTATGTAACACTACATTATTTAGTGGATTGAAGATCAAATGCAACTTATTTTCCATTAAATATAAGTTACTATTGTTCAACATGTTACATTGAATTTCTCAAACTTATATACAGGGATGACCGGAACAGATGGACGATAGTAAAAACGTGGTAAAATATTACCGTTGTAGATAAAAATTTAATACTGCATTACAAAAACTCCAGCTGCACCTGACACGGCTTTTAAGTAGACATTTTACGCCTGTAAACGTATAGATAGATGCCGACACTTTCTCACCCGCAAAAAGTATTGGAAAAAGTCTTACGTGTAATTTCACAACAAATTACTAGACCAGGTCACGTCATCGATTCAGCTGAAACTTTTGGACATTACTTTTTACAGAGCTGAGATCTCTTACTTCTCGGGCTCGAATAAATACCCTTTAAATATATGCTACGAAAAATTTCATCACTGTGATTTCTTCTAGAATTCAGTGAATACGAAGTATCCTGTTTTTATTAAAAAATTCTATGGATTCAATTTAAATAAATAATTTTCTTTCAGAAGTTTGTTTAATGTAGTTTGAAAAACAAATATCAAATGCTCTGCATCTCAAAAAGCTCGTACAATGTTAGGCAATGTTCTTTTCTCTTATCAGAAAAGTTTTACTACGTAATGTAACCCACTAGCTTTATGACTTGTTTTTTTTTTCTTATTTTAACATACACAAATTTTTTAAAAATAAATAATATTTCTCTCGAAATTTCTGGGCGAGTTATTAAATCTTTATTTCATTAGCTTTTTTTATTTTTTAAATGCAATAACAAAATTCAAGTCCCTTAAGGGTCTTGCAAATTTTCAAGGAGTATGGGTCAAAAAATCGATTTTTGTTTTCCTTCGTAAAAGTGTACTAGATACGAAAATCGGTATATTTAATCAATTAAATAATACAAAATAAATTCTAATTCTTAAAATAACAAATGAAATGACTTAATTAAAAAGTTAATTAAAAAATTGTCATTATTTAAAATATTGCAAGATTCTCCCTTTAACAATCCACAAACTAATTGGAATCGTCAAAACAAGAGCTTCAACAATTCGTTACTTTAAAAAAATTTCTCGTTACCTTTTACCGCTGTATCTAAATTCGTTCGCATTCCTTAATGCCCCGGCAGCTCTCGCCTATCGCATTCGAGCTTTCCCGAACGCGAAACTCGCCGTCCGTTCGGGATGTTTTTAAATATTTATAAAACTCCGAACGAGTTTTGATTTCAACAGAACGAAAAAAAAAAAAAATAAAACCCGAGCAGCCCGCCCCAGGAGCGGCGGCCACCGAAAACCTCGTTAATTTGAAACGCCGTGCGTTCCGGCAACAACGGCTTAAAAAAAAGCAAGCGCGATAAAAGGCCCCGGTCCTTTCAGCGCGTTTTTCGGCGCGAATCACCGCATATTTGAGGATAACCGCGAGAGCTTGCACGCGCCCATTTTCATTCCCCGCTCCCTCTTTCCAGTGCTGCAAAAAAGCCCGAGCGTTGATCAAGAATCAGGGCTGTGCTCTTGTGGCTATTTTTGATAAATGGCGAGAGGAAGAGAGGGGAGAACAGTTCGGGCGACATGGTAGAAAAGAGTGCGAGGCACATTTTATTAAAGATAAAGATAAAGGTTTGGTAGTCACAACATTGATGTAGGATGAAAATAGAATTTTTAAGATCAGTTTTAACGCTGAAAAAATATTAGTAGCTTGAACTAACTATTTAAGGAGCTGAAGTCAACTAATTAATTTCTTCGTTTTTCTGAATCAACTAAACGTTTTTTGAAACTAATATATTTAGTCATTTCGGAGGAATATTTAGTTGATTCTTTCGTGAAACATTCAGTTGATGAAATTACTAATTTTTTAAGCTACGTATTTTATACAATTATTGAGGGCAGATCTAATTTTATTATTTGATAAACAATTTTCATTTGAGCGATCGTCCAAATCAACCTTTATTATTTGTATCCAATTTATAATCTAGAGTTTCGGTTTTCAAAAGGTAGTTGATTATATAATACATAACAATTCTCAATTTATTTCTACAAAAAATTAGGGCTATTTCGTTGAATACCTCTAATTTTTATTTGATTCTATTTTTCTGAGCAAACTAAGTGCATTGTTATGAAATCGATTTCTTATACAATCGTCATTGTACTGGAAGTAGGTGGGTGGTCTGCCAAGAAAATAGACATAACAAGTGAATTACGAAACAAGTTGATATTTTATAATATAAAAGCAAAAAAACGCATCGCTTAATACCAAATTTAATTTAATAATTTAATGTTTAATTAATAACTACCTTTTAAAGTAAAAAAAAATTGAAGCGAATTGTTCAGTATAAGACTTATGCCAAAAACGGTTTACTTTAGTACAAAGACATCTACTTAAAATCTTCCTCCAACGGGATATCTCTTTGCGTAATTTGGCGCGATTCAGGAGTGACGATCCGTTCTCAGCTTGCCCAGCTGCTAATGGATACCGGATCTCGCTGGATAGAGTGAGATAAAAGGGATCAGACGCGATTTTAGCCGCATCATTCCCTTGTGTACCGTTGGCTAAGAAACAAGATAGCTTTAACGATTCATTCTCTAGTGCCTCTTCACGAACTTCTTACCAGAGTTTATATTCCATATTGTATCAACGGCATCTGATAGTATCAGTGGCGGGCACATTTTCCTTGTTCCATTTCAAATTCAACGACGACGTAAAAATAAAATTTCGAAGAAATCGCCCCACTAAGATTGACATTACTACTTTTTCGTCACTTACATATTTTTATTATCCCTATCGTTTCATCTTTTTCGCTTTATTTTCTGCGGATTATTTTTATCCGCGGCAAAGAAAATATTCGCAGCAAACTGCAATTCATATTCAAAGCCGACGCAGAAGTTCACCCTGTAAACTTTTTTTTACAAGACGACAGTAACAAAACCACACTCCGAAAGGCGTAAAATAAACAGACACCCGTTAGTTTACGGCGATGAAACATTTATTAAAAACTTTTCGACGAATGACTTACGCCGACGTTTAAAAAGATACTCCGGCGCGCGGGACAATAGCGCCGTTAATGATCGTTAGTAAACTTCGCTACTTTCGAACGCGCATAAGCGGTCCTCCGGTACATTCAATTAAAATGCGAGCGCACTTGCCGTTCGTCACGCGCGACCGCACCAATCTCCAGCGATTTCACCCTCTCCCTCTCTTTTTTTTGTCCATTCGCAAAGTTACAAAACGAGCCGTGGCGTCGCGCGTATCTCCGCGCAGCTTGATACCCGGCCGCGAGTAATTAATGGCCGGCTATTACTATCGACGGCTAACAGTCGCGTGATTAACGGCAGTCGGGCCGCGCGTCAAAGAGACGAAAACCACCGGCGACTTCGGCAGTCCCGGCGAAATAGTCCCGTGTTATTGAAAAAAAAAAAATACGTCCGAGCGCGGATATTTTTTAGCGGGCGCCGCGCGACTCTACCCCGGCCTTTTTTAACGATTAACGCTCGCCGGTTTTTTGTCGGACGGCGGAAAAAGTTTAATTACGAGCATACAGTTCGTTAGCTTTGTTGACTGTAAATCTTCGAGCGCTGACGCGTTTTGCATAGCGCGCGAAAAAAAAGTCCGGGAAAATCTTCGCGGATTAGCTTTTGTTTAAAAAAGTGATATTTTTTTTCGCGCGCTTTGCACTCCCCTTTCCTTTTGACTTTCGTTTCATCAGGGAGTTTTATCAAACTAACACTTTCTTGTTTGTTATACTAAATTTTAATAATTCTCTTTTAAAGAAATCAAGAAGTGAAAAGTGTAGCCAATCTAATTCTTGATTTCATTGGCTTTGATTTGTGATCAAATGATTAGTAGTCTGTGTCTAGCAACATAAAAAATAGTAAATTCAATGCTAAAGTTTTAATGTTAGAAGGTATTTTAATACTATATACTTATCATTATAATTATAATAAAAGCTTTTCTCATTTTATGTTAAAATATTAAAAAATCGTTTATTCTAAGGCAAATTAAATCCTCTACATAATTTAAATTAAAAAGCTAATGTTACTGTTTTTTCAACGTTTTAAATATTAACTGAGTATTATTTAATAAAAAAGATCAAGAATGATTTTTAAAGTAATCCTAAAAGCATAGAAAATCATGCTCTTTCCATTTATTCTCTAAAAGAATTTTCTACGTAGAAGTGAAATTTGAAATGAAAATGGAAAAACTAATAATAACGTCTAAATTGTTTAGCTAAAATGAACGATTTTCTTTGTGCAAGCCTAATGAGCTTTTAAGCGAACTTTCAAATTAATAGTCGAGTAATCCGGAGAAAGCAAAATTTTAGTCCAAAACCGAAAGTTTCAAAGAAGCGGTATAATGCAGCATTTAATGCAGTTTATAAGGCAAATATCTTTAGTTTTTAAGTGAATTATACACAATGAAAAGGCGAGCCTCGTCATTGTATTCCCCAGATCCCACAGTAAAGACGCGCAGCGCGGAATATGCCCGTAAGTGAATAAAAGATGCATGTTTTAAAGCATGCCGCACCGCCGGAGCGCAACATCGTCTTGCATCACGTTCAACTGCGGATAAATTTTTAAAACATCTTATGGGATAAGAAAACTGCATTCTTTATTTATTATTGCGTTATTCCAGGTAGTGTTTCTGGTTCTAAAATGTACAATAATATCCTTTCTAAAATACACTTTTAAATTAAAATCCTAACGAACGCTTCGCGAAGCTTTTTTAATCGTTCATTTTTAGTATTTTATTCATAACAAGAACATCTACATAAATTTTATAATTTTGAACATGCATATATTAAAAAATACAGGAAATTAGATTTGATAAATGTTCTTTTGTTCTTGTAGTCCATTTCTCAAGAAAGGCGTAACAAGAAAGAATGCAACTCGTCATTATTCCACTTGTACTTGCGCATTACTCTTAGTAATGAATTTTGTTATGTAACAGAAAATGTTAGATAAAATATGAGACCGAGACTCTACACGGACTTTCAAAATCATTTACATCGTTTCCTGATTTGAATTAAAATTAATATAATTACTTACGATTTTAGCTCAAGTGTCTCAACATTATAAGCAAGCCATCTAAAGACATAGAAGACTAATCGTTTAAAGAAGACTACTAGTGTTTTACTCACTAAAATCACGAAATTATTTGAAAAAAATCAAAATAATAGTTTTAATTATTGCAATCAAGTGTCACTAAATTGTTGTAAGCGCAACAGCATATTTTCCAACAGCGTCGAAAAGATAAAAATTAACAAAAGCAAGCATTCGTCATTCGCAAACCCTCGAAGCAGCGAGGCATCTCCCCTCGAAAGCGGAAAACAGGAAGCGCGTAAAGGGTCGAATTGGCGCGTCCGAAGGGACGCAGCCGAGCAACGTCGTTGCGGCGAGCCGGGCCGCGGGTTCCGCTCCAGTCGGCGCAAAGTGAATTAATACCCGCGAAATTACTTCGGCGCCAGCGGTGATTTGCCAATACAACGGGTAATTCATACGCAGCATCCCCAAAATTTCCGGCGCGATAAGCCGGGCCCCGAGACTCCCGGCGCATTTGTCTTTTATACGAGGTACGGCGCACGTGCTACTATCCCTCGTTACCGCGCGGCAGTTGCGCGCGCATGCATATGTATTGTCCGGCCGTAAAATGTATGCGCGGCGGGCCGCCGACGGCGAGGGGGGCGGGGACCGAGGCGACGATGCGGCCCGCTTCAGCGTTAATGGCCTCGGCGCCTTGAGCCGCGGGCTTTTATATCGCGAATTCGGCCGGGCAGCGCGAGTCCGAGGGGACGGACGGAAGATCGCGGGGTTTAACGGCGTCGGTCCGCCGTAGTCGCGCCACTTCGCATTGTGCCGGGGCGGTGGTGCTAACGGCGGCGCTGCGGTGATCGCTCCGTTGACGCTTAGGCGAAATTGGTCTGGCACGTATGTTGCGGGAAACATCGCACTTGAGACTCCTTTTACTGGCGGCGTTTCGAAGAATGTGCACGCAGAGCTATGCACTGAGAGAATTTTCCCGTAAAAAGCTCACCGTAAAAATTACGGGAAAGAAATTAATCGTGGGACGGTTTGCCATCTTGGTAATTTTTACGGGAAAATAATTGTAAATTTTACGCGGAGCTTGGACGATACGAAAAGCTCAGCAAAAATTACGGAGCTTTGCCTGTAAAAATTACGGAGCTTTTTGAATCGCGCAAGCTCCGCGTAAAATTTACAATGATTTTTCCGTAAAAATTTCCAAGATAGCAAACTGTCCACGATTATGTTTTTCCCGTAATTTTTACGGTGAGCTTTACCGTAATTTTTACGAGAAAATTCTTTCAGTGTGTAGAATCCAGAAAATTGGACAATGCGTCATTTAGCTTTCGCTCCTATTGTTAGTTATTACACTTTTTGTAAAAAAACTAAATTATACGTAACGTATTTTAAATTATGTTATTAAAATCAATGCGAGTAGACTGCACCATCATTGAAATCCATTTATAACAAAATCCATGGCCTTTTCATTGAAGCAGTATTTCTCGTATTGAGATTTGTTTATTATTATTATTATTTAGTTGATAGAAACTTGTAAGAAGAATCTTTGTGCACGTCTAATCTATAGAATCAAAAAGAATCTCGTTACAACTTCATGTATGAAATATGTTAATATCTCCTCCCCACTTAATAGCAAAAAGCAATATTAAATAATTCTGCTTTAATATTTGTGAAGCTTATTAAAATATACGTAAGAATAAACAAATTTTCAAAGCACGTATTTTTATATCAATTTTTTTCAATTATACGAGAAAGAACCCCTCCCTAATAAATTCAATGTTTTTTTACGATTAAAATGATGACTCAGATTTTCTGCAATTTTAGAATAAGTAGGGCTGGATAAACGCCACCATAAATTAAAATTATCTTATATTCCATTGAAAATGCCCTGTCATGTTTTAAAATATATGACGATTTTTTTTACATTATAAAGAAAGATATAGCACAAGTAATTACTGTCTGATTTGCAAGCTTTTTTTTTTAAATATTGAAAGAAGAATACCAACAGATAGGAGATAAGACAGATGATCGTACATAATCAATACCACTATTGAAAGCTTGTCAAAATGTATAATGTAAAATAAAAATTAATTTGAGAAAGTACTAGGAAAGATGAGATTGGCAGGGATGAAGTTTTTTTAAAATAAGTAGAAAAATCGAGATTTCATCCGACATTCAGTAGTGCAAATTATAACCAGTGACTATTCACATACAGTCCTCTTTAAGTCTGGATAAATTTGTTTTAAAATTAGTACTTATCAAACTTTCAGTAGAATTCTTCCATATAATACATCACTAATTTAAAAGTCTTGACAAAAGTTATTTAAAATTATTTTAAAAATGTACCTATTTCACCTTCGTTTTACCTTCAGCTCCTGTACGAACTTCGCAGTTGTGCTTAAGGTCAAGACACTAACAACAAATTTAATTATCTCTGAAACGTCAGTGCATAGTCCCTCTGAAACCACCTGGAGTTGTTAGGAACTCTCTAAGATAATTTAGCCGCGTCGGGTCACTATTACGTGCGCTTTGAGGAAAAATATTTCAGCACGTGAACAGCGCGGATGATGAATTTAATCAGACTTCTGCAAAATTGCAATTTGCTGAAAATTAGGTACTCAGAATAATGAAACAAGCATTTGATATTAAAAATCTAATGCATACCGCTAGAATACCCAGGCAGAGTTACTATTAATATATATCATTCGTTGCTCAACACTGATGGAAATTCCTATGTAACTCCCCTCGCACTCGAGTTACATCACCCAGTTTCATATTAAACTTTACACTCGAATGAATCAATGATCGTTTCAGCCTTTCGAGCAAACGTATTTAATAATCGGGTCCACATTCCCCTCGATTTTTCACATCGCCCGCGATAATTCGCAAATGGCATCGATTAGCGTCACTCCGCGCGCCGTAAATTAGAAGCGACTCCCCGCGGGACCGATGCAGTCGTCGTCGTCGTCGATTTTTTTCCCCCGCGGGGCGAGCTCCTCGCGTTAACGCGCCGCTGCGGTCGCGTATGCTAAATCGGCCGCTCCTCCGTGCGCCCGGAAAATTGCTGTTTAGCGCGGCCCCGCGGGGAGGCGGCCGATTTTCCCCGGGCCGCGGTGAAATTTAGCGGAGCCGCGGAAGCGGGAAAACATTATGTCATAAAAAGACATGCATTATTCAGGGCCGCCGCGGTTATTCCGATCGAAATGGCGTTTTTGCGAGATTGTACGGGAGGGGAGGGCGGAAAAACAACGCGCGCGCGAAATTTCCATAAACCTCTCGAGGGCGCGGCGGACTGCGAATGGCCGGGGAGGAACAAAGTAACCGTTAGGACGGAAGGAGAGAGGATGGAGGTCGGACGATTGCGCGCGGGGCGCCTTTATGCTCGTTTATTTTTCGAAGCCGCGAAGAATGATTTGCCCCGCGTCCGCGGGGTAATGAATGGCGTTTCTTTAAACAGCCAGCCGCGTACCTGCGCCTGACAAGCAATTTCTTTTGCGGGGAAAGCGCAAACTTTATATCCGTTCCGGCGGCGCGCGAACCGAAGTGCGGCTGACTTTGAGCCGCCGCCGCATCAAACGTACACCCGAGCGCCGACGTGCTTCGACGGACTGTAATCCATAAATTTTATATAACTCGATTTCTTGGTCTCGAGTGAATAATGCTGCTCTCGTTGCTAGTCATCGGGAAAGTTTTTAATATAAAAAAGGAGTCTGTTGCTGCGTAATAATTACTTTTTGCTATTAAAAGTATCTGCCGGCTGTCGTCGGAAAAATTGTAATTCGTGGATTTTTAATGAGTTTGAAGTTTGCTTCACGGAAAAGAAGTTCTATTAAAAATTGTAATAGTCTATTTAAATCGTTGCTTCTATCGCTGAAAAAACAGTGAAACTTGTACGATTTAATCTTGCAGCTTTTTCACAAATACATTTCATTCTTACCGCGAAAACTAATATATTTCACGAGTTTTCGTCACAAAAAAAGCACACTTGAAACATTTCTTTAATGGAAAGCACATTTTGAGAATTTTCCACGAAGAAAAGCACATTCGCGAATTTTCCGCGAAGAAAAGCATATTTCATGAATTTTCCGCGAAGAAAAGCACATTTCGTAAGTTTCCCACGAAAAAAAAACATTTCGTGAAAACCGACCGGAAATTGTCTATAGCGAAAGCCTTTATTCGCAGGAAATTCGCGAATTGTGCTTTTCTTTGTGGGATATTTTCAAATGCATTTTTCTTCATGTCAAATTCATTTGTAAGACAAGTAAACCTTCCAGTTTCAAAAACTTCAATATTATAAGTTTTTAAAATTTAAAAATAATATAACACACTTAAATTTTCGTATTTTCATTTTACTTCAGTTATATAAAGTACATAATAATTATTTTGATACGTTTATTAAATTAGTGTATTACTATAGGTATTTTGATTTAGCTAGTCACCCTTTAAATTAATTACGGTGATAGTCAATTAATATTAAATCTCGTTTGCTCGAAATGCAATGTGTAGTCGTTATGTTATTAAAGGATTATTTCATTCATTACCGGATACCCTCTTAATATTAGGTAAACTGCAGTCGAAACAGAATGATTGCATAATTTAACCTTGCTATATCTCATTGGCTATGAAAAATTTAAAATCCAAACATTTTTCATTCAAATTTTATGATTTACGTGTACTTAAATATGTCCAATTTATAAATAACTTCAATTTAATTTTTAATAAATATTTTAGAAATTTATTTTCTTTTTTTTCCTTCTTTTGCGCAGTTTTAGAATCACCGTACGCGCAAATAACAGCAAGAATAACAGTTTTTGAAGAGAAAATGAAAGCAAAAATAAAACACCAGCAACTTTTAATTGAGTTGAAAAAGCAATAAACTATACAATCACAAATGTACATGAAAAATCTCTGCTTTGCGCTTTTTAATCAACTCGCGACAAGCTTTTCTGGAGCCCCTTTCCACGCGCGCATTACGTTGACACTCAAAAACAACGTAAAAGGCAAAATTAAAACGCATCGCCGTGCCTTTTGAAGCGAAAAGAGAGTGCGAATCCAGGACTAGACAGTTTACGCAAAAAAAAGGGAAGACAACGCTGGATAAGAGCGAACGACAAAAAAAAAGTGGCAAACTCGAAAAAAAGGGAGACGAAGAAAAAAAGTCGCAAAAACGAGAAAACAAAGGAGAGAGAGTAGCTTTGACCGCGCTATAGTGCCTTATTAAAATTCCCGGCGCGGCCCCTCGGACCGAGAGAAATTTGATTATACACGGCATTTTGGAGGCGCGCGAGGCGTCGGCCGAAAAAGCCGAGATTGGCCGCGAGCTGGGAGGGCGGAATCGGTCTCTCGCGTGAAATCTAACGGGCCGTAATAAATCGCTCGAGCCGTCGAGGCCGGGATAAAAATTGGCACGAATTCCGCGAGCGTCACGAGGCTCGCGGCAGCCGCGACACCCCCGCCCCCCCTCGACGCGCATGCAGAGAGAAAGGGGGAGATTTATTCTTTTCGAGGCCGCGCGCTTTCGTCGCTGCGTAAGGTAGACGTCACGCGGCCCGACACCGCGACCCTCGTTATACCGAAACGCTATTTTTCAGTCGCACATATATCTCCCGCTCTAAACCCTCCCCAAGCCAAGGACTCTTAAAGCCGCGTTTCTCGACTCGCCTCTGCTAAAGTGTATATTGAACAATTGAAAGCATAAATCATTTCGAGCGAGTGAAATGTCTTACATTCGTAATGTTCCTCGGTAAGGAGGCGAAATTTTATTTTCCGTGGAAATCGGATTTTTTTCGTTATTCATTAGTTTTGTGTTAGATTTAAATTTCAAGTAAAAATATGAAATAAAATATACAATATGTATAGTAGCAACCAACCAAATGTCATTACTTCAGAACGAGTAATAAACAAAAAGTAATTTAAGAACCTTTATTTCAAACCAATTAAATAAAACAGTAGTTTTTAAAATATTTTTAGTTAGAAGCATCATTAGTATTATTCAGATTATTTGCAACCAGTAGTGACTTTTTTATTATAGTTATTTTATGATTTTTAGTGATTTCATTTAGAAAAATCGCTAAAATCATAATTACTGTACAATTATCAACCGATTTCACATTAATTAAAAATTAATAGTAAAATCACTTATTTATAAGTGGCTGTGATTACATTTCAATAAACTAACATTAAGAAATAACAAAAAATAACTTTAGAAACGCAACCGCAACATTTACTAAATTTTTTACTCTAAATCCTACTGAGATATTAAATAAATCAAAGACGTAGAATTTTATATGAAAAATACCACGTCGCATCTTGTTTAAAACCGATACTATTGTTGATAAATCAAGATTTCACTGTTTTAATCAACTCCAGTGTTCGCCTTCGTACCCAGAATTCATGAAGTTTTCAACGCTCCTCGCATTACTGTCACGCTGTGAAACTAAAAAAAAGAGAGAAGGAGCGAAGAGAGAGAGGATAGAGAAAGATGAAAAAAGAGCATCAGAGAAACGAAGAAAAAGCGAAAGGGCCCAGGGGGGAAAGCAGAGCCGCCGGTGGTTCGCGCCTCTATCTATAGTATATAATAATTATTTCAGTTTTACTCGTCCCGCGGGAGCGGCTCGCACACCGCGCTCATCTGTCACGAGTTACGGCCGCGGAAGGGAGGGAAAAAAAGGGGCGGGGAGAGGGAGGGAAAGCCGGGCATCCAGTGCTCCCTTATCCCTTTAAAGCTATCTGCGGCCCGCGTTTTCACACACGGAGAGGGGATGGGGGGCGCTTTGGTCAGTCACCACGAAATCCTATTTCGTCGCTGCTGTTCCGCAGAAAGTTAACTTCGTTTTAACTCTAAACTCTTTCGGCGCTCCTCGGCCCCCGGGCGAGCGCTGCGGTCTCGCGGCGGCGACGCGCGGCGCAGGAAAAGAGGAATGGGAATCCGGGTGACGCGGTGAGAAAGACCGATGAGGAAGGAAGAGGGAGAATCGCCTTGGCAGACAGAGATTGATGAATTGATTGAATGAATACTGTATTTCGCGGCGAGGCGCCGGATCTACCCCCCACCCCCTCCTTCAACCCCTTCTATACCTTCGGCCCGGGAGGTTGTATAATTGCAACCTTATAAGATAGTGCTACTGAAAAGTTTTCCTTCTTTTTGACTTAAGGCTGTCTTCGAAAACTAGCAAGAATTAGTTAGATAGCTTCTTTTTTGTTTTTAGTAAAATTTACAGTAATTATTTTGTTTTTAGTAAAATTTACAGTAATTATTTTGTTTTTAGTAAAATTTACAGTAATTATTTTGTTATTAGTAAAATTTACAGTACAACCTAGAGAGAAAATTACTATAAAATATAGCAATTTACACTAACATTTTTCTCAGTGTAGTAGTTGAAAAATGAGAATAAAGATCTAATTTAAAATGTAATCATAAAAACAAAGAAGGAATTAATATTTTCTATATTCAGTTAAGCAATTGCAGAAGGAAAATGGAATACTTAAAATCCTATTTAAAACTAAAATTGTACGATTTTAAATAAAAAAGATCGCAAATGTAACTTTCTGTTTGATTTCAAGATCTAATTTCATAAAATACATATTTCAGAAACGTACTTTGATTTAAAATTTATATCCTAATACTTCCAATACTTTTAAATCGAAAAGCTAATAGATCTTGCACAAACTGAAAAGTATATTATTTATTAATAAAAGCAAAATATTTTTATCACAAAATTGAATTTACAAAAAGTTTCAATATCTTTTGTATATACATTTTATCTTCAATTTATTCAGAACAATTTTAAAATAACGAAATAAAAAATGTCAATCTAACCCCTTTGAAATGATACAAAAAAATTCTTTGATAATAAAGATTTTATACATTCAAAAAGTGAAGATTTTATGCAAAAAAAATTATTTTACAATTACTGGAAAATATCTGACGTTAAAATGTAAAAGAATAAAAATGGGTAGATATATTTGGCGGAGAACGGAAAGTAGGAAGGAGATATAACAGTCGGTCTTGGCAATCGGATGGAATTTAACGATCCTGGCGCGGCGACCGAGAGTGCATCCAATAAAAAAAAGCAAAGAGAAAAAGGGTCCTCGGATCCAATAACGAGATGCCGATAACTCGGTACGCGATCTAATGGAAACGACCTTATCATCGGCGATAAATCATCCGCTAAGCAGTTACCTTGTCATGGACAAAATTAAACTTTTTTTTGACAATCAAATTTTAATAATGCCTTAGATTACCCCGCAAAAAGGTGACGTCAGCTAAAACTTTAAATTGAAATTCGCCCATGATATTTGAATCGTATTTCTGCATTATTGCTTTATTTTTCATCTTTTATGAATATAAAGAAATAGAAAAAAGTAGGAGGCAGAATAATTATTTCAAATAAATATTTCTTTGAAATAACTGAACAATTTTTTTAAAACTAAATTTATTTTGTTGCACCAAAGAATTAGTAAAATATATAGTTGAAACTACTAATTTGTTTTTCAATGAATTATTGAATTTATTTATTTATATTCTCATCAGACGAGCTAATAGTCCATTACAACTCAATATTAACAATAATAAAACATACAGATAATACAAGTAAATCTACAAGTACATTTTCCTAATTAAGCTGTGATTTAATTGTATGTACTCATTACGATAAGGTCAAAAAAACGAGAAGCCCCTTGCTTGAGTATTTGAAATTTTTCTAAAGAGCAAGCACAAGACCGAGACAAGCGATTAGTGCGGTCGCGTTTATGGTGCCCTGTGCGTGCTCGCTGACTCCGGAATTCCCAGCCGCGCGTACCGGTATATCTATACAGGTCGCATTTAGTATGCATTCGTCGCAGCGTGCGGATGCAAAGAGGCCCGCCACTCGAAACATTCGGTCCGGAAAAGTCGCTGATCGAGCGACCGTTCTTTCTCGGGGCACTAAAGGCAGCGTTGTTGACACCGAGCGAAAGCTCGGGAAGCCGTAAACGCTGTCTTATCTCTTATCTCTTATTTTGTTTATGTGTTTGTTTAGTCCTCTCAAATCTTTTGGCATTCAATTGCTAATAAAATTTTTAAATAATTTGTAAGAAATATGAATTAGTTTTTGCTTGTATTGATGGAAGAAAGGATCTATGATATGAATAAAATATATCCTTTTTTGGGTTAAAAATGATTCGAGATTAAAATTAGAATTCTAAATGTAGGAAAAGCCATAATTCAAAGAATACTATTTTGGGATTTCCGCATTGTAGCGATAAAATCAAACAAGATGTATCGTCTGCTTTGATTATGCTTCATACTTTCACTTCCTCCTACTTTTTATCTACTCAAAAACACGCAGATATAGAAAATAAATATCCAAAAACCATTATGTCGTATTCATTTTATGTTAATTTAACAAATGTATTGAATAATATTATTATAATTAATGACTCAAATATTTCAATACCTGTGAAATTTGTTGAAACTACTTGAAAAGTAATTAAATCATGACTTCCAATTTCAATAATAGTTGATCCTCCGATTCGTCAATTAAATCAATTATTTTAACAAAATTAAAACCTTTTAGAATGTGTCACATACGCCAACGAATTATTAATATCACTGTAGTTATGTATGATTAAAATGTCATTAATTTCTAGTGCTCGGCATGCGGTTAAATTAATTACTAAAGGACAATATTTCAATATTATACTTCGGTATTATAAATCAATATGCCATTCTAATTATTATTAATAAATATAACTAGTATGAAATTCCCCTTTGATATAAATGAACAAAAATAGAATAAAATTTCGCTGAATTTAATTAACAAATGATCTAATCCAAATGAAATGTTGTCCTTATCCAGTTTTATGGCTTTGAATTTCAAAAGTAACTTTAAATTTGAATATAAATTTATCAAGTTTTACTTAATTTGCAATTTTAGGTAATTTCGACCAATTTTTATTCATAAGGCGTCAGACTAATTTTGAAGTATTTTCATAAACAACAAAGAACATTTATTTTGGTTCGCAAAAATACTTTGGTTTATTTCTGTGCACCCTGTAAAATTAAATTAATTACCTACTAATTTAATTAGCAATCCTCAATTACCCTACTTGCACTTATTTTACGAAAATAAATCTCGTATCGCAATTCTTTCTTTTTAAAAATAACTTGCTCTAATTGGAAGAATAAATTATAAAACACATAAAACTTTTTTTAAATAACTATTTTATAACTTGAGTATAACGTTTAGAATATTTGTACACGGAAAACAGAGTCAATGATTGTACGAAAAGTAGTTACTAGTGTACTTGAATTGATTTACTTTTCAAAATATAAAAGATTTTTCGTATTACTTAAAAAAATGTTTGGAATAACATATTTTCCAAAGTGCGTGAAGTTTTAAAATTTTAAATTATTATCTGTTTCAGGTGGTTGTGTAAGTGGTTTACGAAACTTTCGTACGGATTTTTTGGAGGAATGGCCTACACCGGGCACCGGTCCACATTTCGATACGTCAATGAGCTCGAACTTCACAGGGCTCGTAGGAAAGACTGTGCATCTAGTATGCAAAGTAAAAAACTTGGGAAATCGAACGGTGAGAAACTTATGAATAATTTTATACCCTCATTAAAACTTAATGCATAAATTGGAATTTATTTAAAGCCGCGAAAATTATACATTTATAATGGCACAATTACCATTACTCTTATAATGTGAAGCTGAAAATGACTGCCTTCAATGACTGATCAAATTATTATTTCAATTATTTTATGTTCTCTTTTATATTAGTCTATTTTAAAGCTTAGATGTTGAAAGGTGAAACTCAGCACAGAAATTTTGTTATACCTTATAAATAAATAAATATGTTTTACATTTTTTGTTTTTTTTTTTGCAGCTCATAACTTTTCATAATAAGTAAAAAAACAAAAAGGAAAAATAATGAAAATAAAGAAAAACTTTAAGACGAGAGGTGCTGTGATAATAAGAAAGGATTTTTCTTATTAAAAAGTTAATTACTAAATTCATTACTATATTCATTATAATCTTTAATCTGAAAACTGTTTATAAGATTTTCAATCATTTTAAACTATTATTATTATATTTTTCAATCATTGAAGTTATTTGCATCAGACGAAAGAATCTAAAAGTTAACTCAATAAATCAGTAGTAATATCCGTGTATAGTCAAACTGGAGTATTTTCTTGAAGTTTTGAAAACTGTTTATAAGATTTTCAATCATTTTCAACTATTATTATTATATTTTTCATTCATTGAAGTTATTTGCATCAGACGAAAGAATCTAAAAGTTATCTCAAGAAATCAGTAGTAATATCCGTGTATAGTCAGACTTGAGTATTTTCTTGAAGTTTTGAAAACTGTTTATAAGATTTTCAATCATTATGAAGTATTATTATTATACGTTTCATTTATTGACGTTTATATGCATGAGACGAAAGAATTTAAAAGTTATATCAATAAATCAGTAGTAATATCCGTGTATAGTCAGACTCGAGTATTTTCTTGAAGTTTTAAAGAGAAACATCTCGAAAATCCAATACTAGCACGTTATACACAGAAATATGCATGAACAAATATTCAAATTTAACAATATCTTCAAGTCAAACGCTCGGAGAGCAAATATTTGTTCGATAAGTAAAATGACTTGGAAAATAAAGTTGACTCCATCGCGGTACAAACCTCCTAAATTCTCGCAACAAAATTATCTTCGCCCAAGTTAGTTAGTCAGTCCGACAAACTACGTTAATCTAACAAAACTTAGGTAATCCAACTAAGAAATTTCCGGCTTGTCTAAATATCGTCCGTTAACCAACTGCCGTGAAAAGAGAGCAGAACCATCCGTATCCGCTCGCGGTGTAGGGGCGCAGCTTTGTTCGCGCCGCGTGCGCCTAATAATTCCTCGACGCCGCCGCCGCCCGGGGACTGGGATCCTCGGCCGATGCGGGGGGCGACCTCGGCGTCAAACCGCGCGCGAAGGGACGACGCAACCGAGCGCACTCGTCAACCTACATTTCGACGCGCGAATGCAGCGCGGCACCGCGTTCGAATGGCCGACCATAAAGCGGCTGAATCACTGAAAAGAGCCGGATTTTTCGCGTGGAAAGCTTTCGTTATTTTTTTTTAATTGCCGCAAAGCGAGGCTGCCACTGTGACTCCGTTTTAACGCGTGCATTGTTTTTAGTCGTTCTCGTTGTTTGTTGCGCTTAATAACAACTTTATGTAATAATTTCAGCTTTCGAAGAATTGCTAATTAAGGCGGTAGCCTGGATTATTGTAAAAGCAATGTAAGATCTTTTCGTTAAAATTATATACACTATGAAATATGCAATATTAGTATAGTAAACTTTAGAAAATTTGAATTTCAACATTTGTTAATTTTATTTACCTGTAAATAAATAAATGTTGAAATTCAGAATTTCTAAAGTTTACTGTACTAATATTGTGCATTTCAAAGTGTGTATAATTTTAACGGAAAGATATTCATGCTGTTACAATAATCACAGGCTACCGCGTTAATTAACAATTCTTCGAAAGTATATATCGATATATCCTTTACAGAGAAAAGATGGTCTGCTAAAAATGTCTACATTGAAAGAAATATTGTAGTAATTTTTACAAAATATTTAATAATTATTACTAGTTCTGGTCCCAGACTTTTAGAGACTTTTTGATATACTAGAAATATTATTTAACAATATACTAAAAATGTATAAACTTACAGAACTTTTGTAAAAATTACTAAAACATTTCTCTCAGTGTATAGTTTTTTTTTAAATTTCCTGGAATCTGTAATAGATTTTACAGGAAACTGTATCTATATTTTTCCAAAAAAGTTAATCTATTAAGAACATGAAAAAAATTTACTATTGAAATGCAAATTATTGAAAAGTTTACACTTTACATATTCCACTTATCGTTAAATTTTTAACACGACAAAACCTAAATACGGCACGGCAAAACAGCACCTCGCTTAGTACAAGTCGAATTTCGCGTATTACCGCGCTAAATCGTCGCAGTTGCATCGATGCGCAAGCAAGCCAAGAATTAAATTCACAGGCGAGCCGTTTGGCGCGCAATGGCCACGTATATTGCGCTCGCGCTAGCATTTCGGTCACATCTTGCCGAACAATCCGCGTGGATATATAATGGCAATGACGAGAGCCCGCGCAACTGGAGATCGCCCCCCTCCCCCCCGGCAACTCTCTCTTAGCCGACGGTATACGGTCGTTTGCATCGAGCGACACGCTGCGAGTCACAATATGTCGCGCCGGCAACGACCGCCGCTCGATATCGCTGCGCATCGCGTGCGAGCGATATTTCGACGACAATGGAGCCGATCCTTAAGTTTCATCGGTCGCCTCGGGCTGCCCGTCTGCATCGTGTTAATTTCTTCAAAAGCTCGTGGCGTAAAAAGTCGAGCCTGTCGCCCGCGGCGTGTAACGAACGACGGCTATATGAATATGGATTCGTACAGCACGGGGATTCCCCGGGCTGCCTCGCCCGCGGCTTTCATTTTCTTTCGCATTACCGAGCTGATTAAGGTCGCTTTTTCCTTATGGTCATTGCTTCGCGCGCGGGCGTTCGTTTTAGAAATGATTTTATTTCCAAAGTTGGCTTCGCGCTCGAGGAGCTTTTAAGAAAGCTGTCGTAACTTTTTTTTCACGAAAGAGCGAATCTTTTTAGAGGTATAAAAAGGGCGGAAAGAAATTTTAAAGCCGCGGAGGAAGAAACGCTTTTCGCTTATTAAGACGGCGGCATTAAAATTTTTGTACAATTTTTCTTTCGCCGTTTTCTGAAGAGTTTTTTCTTGACGCCGGTACATTGACATTAATTTTCTTTTTCCTTTAAACAAACGTTTTGTTTGACGTCTCCGCACTGGCAACTCGGCTCTTGAAAAATAAAACTAAATACATATGTATAAGCTTTTTTTTTACTTTGCTTTTGCATACTTAGCTCTCCGGTCTATTAAAAGATACGACGTGATAGTAAAACCGCGTACAATAATCCAGGTTCACACATAAATTGCGGAGTAACTTCACAGTGCTTTCACTGTTTGATTCGTTGAAGTGCTGAGCTCGACTTTAATGTTTAATCTCGTTTAGCAGCCGTGAAAATTTTATCTCGTCTCGTCCTCTGCGTACCTAACGTTTTTTTTTTAATACTCCTAGGAGGATTTTTCTTGATATTTCATTTTTTTAAGTTATTTTACTTGAACAGATACATAATTATTTTGTTTTAACGAATTAAATTTTAAAGAGCGTTAATTTAATAAAATGTATTATTTTCGCAGCCTCGTTTCTTTTCGCAGCTACGATTTATTGCGAGCAATTCCAGAGCGAAACGCTGAATATAAATTGTACAGCAACAAGCGTTTACAGCGCCGCGAATTCGGTGAATAATATCCTTGGCTCTGTTAACATTATAAAATCGGCCGGCGAAATAAAATTTCAAATTAAGTTAATGAGTTACGCGGCTTTATGAAGCGCGTTTACCTTCGCAAACAATAAAAGTAACTGCGATAACGAAAGCTTGTTTAATTATCTGCTTTACAGTCACGAAGTGAAAAATAAACTTGTTTCTTCGAATGAAAGCTTTGTACCTGTAACTAAGAATGAGATAATGATTAATTAAAAAGTGAACGATATAATGAGTTATGATTTTCAAGAAACTTCAATTGTTTTATTTACTTCAATTTTGTATTGAATTACAAAAAATTAAAATTTCTATGTTTATGTAATTGTCAATTTTTTAATTGGGTTTCTAGTACAATCGAGCTCACTCCAGAAATCACTGAAAGATGTCCAAAAGATTTTTAATTATTTCTAACAATTTCTAATTATTTTTAATGATTATCAATGATTTTTAACAGTATGTACAAAGTTGTCTATAGGTCCAAAAATAAAAAAATATTTGTTTACGTAAGAATCCTCTTTTAATCATATATTGTGAATATTAAAACAAAATAAAACAAAGCACGCTATTCTTACATATCCATCTTTTAAATTTGAAACACTTAATCCCTCAAACTCGAACTGACACGTAATGAACCGCAAAACAATCTCGCCGAGAAGCCCCGGAGTAAATTCCTTTGGCGCAGCGAGGCGCGCCGGGCAAACTCGCAGCGGCCGGTGGCTTGATCCCGGGGAATGAGCATCGAATCAGGAGTGCCGGCGCGATATTAAGTAGTCCCTTTGGTGTTGCAGGTGTCGTGGGTGAGGCACCGGGACATACACTTGCTGACGGTGGGACGCTACACCTACACGAGCGATCAGCGCTTCGAGGCGATGCACTCGCCGCACACCGAGGAGTGGACGCTGAAGATTCGCTATCCCCAGCGCAAAGACTCGGGGATCTACGAGTGTCAGATATCCACGACCCCGCCCATCGGCCATCCGGTATATCTCACTATAGTTGGTGAGTAGCCACCCACCAGGCGTCGTCGTGCTCGTGCGTTCTGTTTGTGCGGCATTGTTTGCTAAGTGGGCCAAGCCGAACGGGAATTGATGTGGCCCGCGGAGCTCTTTAGACAAATACACGGTTTACCCTCCTGTGATTTCGTACTAATAACCCTCGTGTTTATATTAAATAGCAAATATCATACAGGGCCGCGATGATTTAGCTGTTTCGCTAAATGAACCCTTTGTGCGAAATTTATTCCTTCTACGAAGTGGCCGGCGCTTTGTTTATTGCGGGGAAGGCGGAGTCTTGTCGAGCTTAAATAATTAGCGAACAAAGGCGCGCGTTTTTATTGTGCTTAATTAATATTGAATTTTGTGACATTAATTACTTTTAAATATTTGCAAATAATTAATCATTTTTTATTAATTACACCGCATTACGTCGAAAACATAAAATCAAGGGTCATTGAAAAAATTAATTAACGTATGAATTCGAATGGCTATGTCATCTGAATATTAAAACGAAAATTAATTAAAAATTTTTCGATATTAAAGTACAGATATTAAAATATAACGTTTAATTATGAAACCAAAATGAATAACATAATATAATATTATTTTAAAACCTTAATTGAAAGGCCATTATTTTTTATCGAACACTATCAGTTTAAATATAAATTGCAAAAACAGTAAAATTAACATTTCTAAAGTAGAATCTTTATTTCAGAAATAAATAATGATTTATTATGTTACATTGCAAAACGGTATACCGAGAAAAAGTCTTCTAATAATACATCACTAGAAATTATAATAAACCTTACCGTTTAAAGTCTATTTTTTACAATTACTATAGTAAATTTTACTATACCATTAATAACTTTTTATTATAAAAAAATTACTATATTTCTCTTCGTTTTATCAATTGTACTGAAAGAATGTTAATAGAAACCATAATTTTGATAATAATTACCAAAGTGTCTATAAGATTCTACATTTCTATAAAGCTGTATCCACAGAGACTTACTGAAGTAAAATAAACTTACAAATTTACAGCTAAATCTACTATGCAAAATTTAGAATATATACTTTTATTTCGTGCAGCACGAAATTTCAGAAGCACAATATTTATCACTCGAAATTATTCCTAAAGGCCAAAACTCGAAAACCGATAAAAAGCTTCCCTTCGAAAAATATATGTACCGGCAGAGTAGAGAGCTTTCATAAATAAACATGCCCTACGTCCTATTCCACCTGCTATCTTGGTCTTGCCGCAGAGCCGGAAACCATCATAGTCGGTGCGCCGGATCTTTTCGTCAATAAAGGGAGCACCATCAACCTGACCTGCCTCGTCAAGTACGCCCCGGAGCCCCCGCCGAAGATGACCTGGAGCCATAACACGGAGGTAAGCCTTTACCCCGGCAGCTCTTATATACCTCCGCTGCGCACACACACACATCCCCCGCACGCGCGTCCCTCGAATTTATGTAGCCCTCGCCGCTGCAGTGTGCTGACGTCCCTCCGCCGGCGCGTTTAGTCTGTACACCCACACTAAGTCAAACTGCCGGTTTCGACTACTCGTCGCCCCATTGTTGCTGCATTATATTGACACTTTCGGAAAGGTAAATTCGCGCGAGCTCGACCATTACGATTTCAATAGACGTCGCTGTCAGCGAAACGCGCTAAGTTTATTCTAACGGGCTAGTGCGTACTGAGCTTGTGTATATGCTCCGGATGCTTAAAGCCGGAAAAGAGATTGGAAGACTCGCCGTTACGAAGCTGCTCCGGTGCGATTCCGGGATTAGGGTTAATAATAGTTTTTATTTCGAATAGAGTAGGCTCGGTCGTTTGCCGACTATAGTCACCAGTTTAGGAAGAAGGTGGTGGGTTTATCGATCCAACAGTTTATTTGTTTAAGGTAACGTTCTGGTGAAAATAAAAAATTTCATACTTACTAAGAGATGGAAGTTTGGTATGTTGTTGTTAATATAAAAAGAATAATTTTTTATAGAATTTGAGCGAATTTCATTTAGTGGCGTCATAGTTACGTATGTATAAATTTCAAATAATAATACCTTATTGATTTAACAGATAAAGGCCTTAATTCAGTAATTAATACATTGAAAGAGTAATACTCGAATAATGAGAATATAAAAAAATATAAATGTAATTAATTTCACGTAAATTTGCTAAAATTTCAACAGTCTATGTACATTTGTAATGAAGAAATTCGTTGAAGCTCAAATTGCATTACGCAAAATTATAACTACCCTTTTCATAATTTGATTATTAGTATTCGATATTCATTTGATAAATATATTTGAATGTAATTTAATAAAGGTACAAGCGAGCTTTAACTTTATGAATCGGCTTAAATTGAAAAGCAATGCACAAAAGATTTTTTGTTTATTAAATTAACATGTTTTTAAAAGTACTTTTCTATTTTACACAATTTTTCGTTTCTGTATTGACCTCACTACTATTCGAAAGTACTCATCCCAACGTTATCTACACATTTATCGATTTAGTATTATATTACAGTATTAGACTTATGAAATGGCATCGTTAAGCCAACCTCCGGGTACATCATCGATTCACGATTGACATTAATTAACAGCCTATCTGCACAGCACATCGCATTACTTTTATTTGGGTTTGTTTTAGTCCCTACAACGATTTTTTTATTCATTTGAATGTATGAAAATCTCACATTTCCACCAATGCATATCGAAAAAAAATCCAAAATTAATGTTTATTTTTATTTTTATTTTCGAGCAATCTATTGTGCATTTAAATTTCATTGAAGGGAAAACGAAACTAATTAGAAATAAACTAGGCTTTCACGAAATGTTATTTTATGCAAATGTAGTTTGATTCATTCATTATTCATATGTTTTCTCTGCTACATGAATTAATTCTGTGGTTACATAGAAGTCTATCGTGTACGCCACGCACGTTATTCAATCAACAAATGGAAAAGAGAGGCAGAAAAATCACCACGTCCGGCGAACAATCGACACTGCACGAACCACCTCTCTCTTTTTTTTTTAATGAACCTGTCGGTTACAAATATTGAGCTCTCGTTTAAAAAATTTTCATAAATTTTCAAAGTTAAATTTGTTGCATAAAATACATTTTATTATGCGCAATACGGTTCCTGGAATGTTAAAACAAACTAATGAACGCTGGTTGATTAAAATCCACAATTTAAAAGGAAATGCAGATTTTTTTTTACTAATGAAAAGGCAATATTTTTTTTAACTACATGAGCATAGGTAATTTAGTTTGAAATTAGTACACTCTTGTTCGACTTTTTTTTAATTGAATAGAATTGTAAAGCGGTTTGTTATTTATTGGTAATAAAAATAAATTAATTAAATTGTTATAATTCCGAGTAAATAATCTTTTAGCAAATTAAATAATTACTTAAACTAACATTTTTCTAGTCTTACAATTAAGTACTTATTAAAGCGAACTTCTAATTATTCTTAAAAATCCCTTTCATCATTTAGTAAAAAGAAAAAATCGGCGAGAACAAGTAGGTCAAAAATCCCGCCATCCAACAGTCAAAGTAACGCCCAATCAGCGTCAAATTTTATCGCCCTAAAATGAAATTAATTTCCCCAAAGGCGCGGCGGCGCAATGAAAATAGTTCAAATATAACGACGACCCGATCAAAGAACATCACCGGCAGCCCGCGATGATAATTAGCGAAGTTCCCCCGCCCCCCAGTGAAATCATAATTATCGATACGGGGCGCTTCGTCGCGCGGAGCTACGCCGGTTGGCCGCTTGCCTGGCTCTTTGAGATAATTTAATCGAGTCTTCGTCGTTGTCGCGAGCAATCGTAAACTCCGGTGTACCGACGTCGATCAGTGGAGCGAGCTTAAAGTATCCCCCCCTGCCCCCCTCCACCCGTCCCGGCTCACCTTTGAGCGCTCGCCAGTATCTCACGAGGCGTGTATAATTTGGGTAACCCACCCCCGCCGTCCCGTTCTCTGCGCAGGAAATCAATTTCGACTCGCCGAGGGGCGGCATCAGCCTGGTGACGGAGAAGGGCCCCGAGACGACGAGTCGATTGATGATTCAACGCGCCGTGCCCAGCGACTCCGGGGTTTACACCTGCCAGCCCAGCAACGCCAATCCCAGCAGTATAAGGGTGCACGTCGTCAAGGGTGAGCGAACTTTTTTTTTCTCTTCTTTTTTTGTTTTTCTCCTGTTCTCGATTGTCCATTCTCTTTCTCGCTCTGCCTCTCCATTGGCCGCTTTTAGCAGGATTGGTGCTCTGCGGATTATCGCTTCCGGCTGAAAGTAGCTGGTATAGTTTACTTTGATTAATGCTCGCGCAATGAAAAATTGGATTTTTAGGAGATTGCGCGTCTACAAACTTTTTTTATTTAATGTAGAAGAAATGATTCGTGGAAAAGACGGAGGATTTTGATTGATAAAGAAAGAAAAAAATATTATATCGTGCACGCGCCAAATAAATTCGATCAAGCACTTAGCGAAAAAAAGAATTTCAACAACTCGCATTCACTCGATCATTTCATTTCCGCTTCGACAATCTGCGTAGCACTTCTTCTTCGGGAGCTTGTCAGCGAAATTTATTCGAATGGATTGTACACTAAGTTTTTGCTTTTGAAACTGTGAATCGTCATTTGCTGAAACTGATATTTGAAATGGTTATCGGAATGCTTTAAACTTTGCACGCGGAGACTTGGACGTATCGAATGTTTAAAATTTTAATTTAAAATATTTATTGACTTCCTCAAATATCGGAAAATATAATCAGTCTGTTTAAATTCAATCCCTCGTTCAATATGTAAAAGTAGAATCAGAATCACTAATAACACAAGATAATTTTCAGTAAAGTTTTTTTACATCTTTTCCGTTAAATAAGGGAGTCTTCTCTTCGGTACAATCTTTTCTCATAATCTAAATGACGACACAACTTTTCTTCATTTTCTTTAAGTAAATCATTGTATATTACTTGGAGAATATCCGAACTTGGAGAGATTCTTCTTTCTTATATTCAGAAACTTGCGTGCTTTGGTTGTCTGACCGTACGTACTTCTTACTACTGATTTACATTATTCCAATGATATCCTGCTACAAGAGACGTATAAATATATGCCGACAAGATAGAAGTTAGTAAATGAATAAAAAATGTTATATTCTTTACTTTTTACTGAAAAAAATCAACTAAAATTTTACTGTATCCTGCTTATAAAAACCATTCTAACTGATTGAACATTTAATTACATTAACCAAACTTTGTAGTTAAATTAGCTAAATATTCTCTAGCTTGATTTTTTAACTAAAAATTTCATTAATTTAACTAACTATTTAGTTATTTTAATTAATACTTTTTCAACTTATCCAAGATAGATCATCACATCAATAATCAAATTTACGTAAGATGAGTACATCTGCACGAAATATTAAGAAATTTTAATTCGCAGACTCGTCTTTCAACTAGTTGAGTTGCAGATAGTCATCATTAGTGAAATTTAGTGAAAGCGGTTTAAAATAGATTATCTGGTAGACAGATAACATAATCGCGTTAAACAGCGGCGCCAGCCCTCGAGTTTAACGGATAAACGCTTGATGCGATGAACTTCTTATTCTTCTTCCCTCACGAGGCAGGGCGAGGAGTAAGAGATCACAAGGAAGCGCCGGGGATAATACGGCATATGATGTACGACGTGCGATTTGTCTCCGTCGTTGGCTAAACGTCATCCATTTCCGGTCATCTCCCGCTGCAAGCCCTTTGCTCAATTTTTCAATCTGTCTCTTTCGAAATCTATTATCTCTCTTAATGTCACACTTTGCACTTACTCTCGCAGCTTTTTTTGCCATCCACTCCTTCTGTCCCCTTGCTCCCTCTACTTCTGCAGTATTTACAGACTTACGATAACTTTTTCCTCATCCCCTATTAATCCACCGGCAAATGTGAAAAATGATGGATTTTGTAGTAAATATAATGATCGATTCTTGAAATAAAATAATATTTTATCCAATTTATATCCATTTCATCAAGAGTTTTTTATTAACTATTTGATAATTTCAAACTGAAGATTAAAAATTATAAATAATCAAATTTAACGTCAGTCCGTAACTACTTTCTTATACAGTACTGTAATTTTTAATATAATTTTTTCTCAGTGTAGTAGGTAATATTTTTGAGTAAAAGTATTATAATATAAACAAAGCTTTTAAGCTTGAATTCAGTAAGCTTGATTTTACGTATTTTTTAAAGATCTAATGTTTGGAAAATATAATTTTCTAAAACAATACAAAATGAATATAGCAGAATAGGAATATTTATGACGTTGTTTTTTATATTGACCGTTTTTTAATTTTCTAACGTATCCTAACGTTTTTAATTTTATTTTAACTTTTAAAGATATTATTGCAAAAATGCAAAAATATCTGTGTTTTGCCAAAAATAGATTACAATAATTTTACTCGAAAATTTCTACCTACAACACAAGCACAGTATAAGCATATCACTCAAAAATTAAAGAGTTACACCAAAAAGTTGCTAAAAAATATTCAACAATTTAACCAGTGACAAGTTTTACTTGAAAATCCTATTAACGTAGCAAAATGAATTTTCTGTCCGCAGAGGAGCATCCGGCGGCAATGCATCACGGGGACGGTAGCACATCTCACGCTAGAACTTTACCGTTAACTTTGTTACTTCTAATAATAGCCAACATAATGTTTATATGAAGTCAATGGATCGTCGTCGAGTGTGATAATCCGCGTGAGGCCGTAAAGTGCGAGTTTGCAAGTTGTGACGCCACGGGGGGGTTTGTAAAGTGCGCGAATGGAATGCGAGTATCTTAGTGCAGGGTACGTTGTAAGGACCGATGCGTAAAAAAAAGAAGTTCGTTTTTAAATCAGCGTCCGTGACCAAAGATTTTTTCGATATATCAGCACGGCTCAGTACTCGGTAAGATCTTAGTATTTTGTTATTAAAGATATAAATCTATCGACGGGGTGGGAGGGCGGAAAATTTTCAGAATTAAGACATTTGTAAATAAATTCACTGTATGTACATATCAATAAAACAATTGTCTTTGAATCATGATTCTACAATTATTTTGTTTAAGCACCTCTTACATTATCCATCGATTATATAAATCTTTATGTAAATTATCATTACATCGTTTTATCTTTCTGAAGTACAGTTAAATTATTTTTCAATATTTCATTATTTCGTTATTCCTATTATATATAAATAAATTCCTTTTTTAATTTATGTAGAAGAGTATTAAATTTTAGTTAAATCAAATTTTCGTTTACCTTATCATCAAATTCTGCAATTTTGACATAAGCGTAAAGTAAGTACAAGCTTTATTTATACGTAACATTTTTTGTGCGCATTTATTACTTATATTTAATAATAATTATTATATATTAAATATATTACGTTTACACGAGGGTTTACAGTAACATTCACTACACGTAAAATATTTTAATAAAAATCACGTCTACTCATTACGTGACAATAACATTGAAAGATAGTATTTTTATATTTTTTTAAAATTAAATTATTTATTTTAAACTTATTAGTGCAATCATGTTTTTATTCATCGTCGTAAAGATGAATTATTTCATCGTAATAAATCAAACCTAAAAGCGAGAATTTTGTATAAGCTGTTTCCGTAAACTCGAGAAATTTTCATCCGCTTACTTCATTTAAGCTTTTTTAATAATGTAATACTGCATTTGAACTCGTATACCAGAAAGTCAAATTCGTAATGAACATCGAAAATGTGCATTCACCCAAAGCATCGTCACGTTCCTCCCACCTACGTTCCACGGCGATCCCACACAGGTTCTCGTACTGCAAAAGAAGAGGTATGTAACATTTAATTAAATACTCACCGATTGAGTAGGGAAAAAGTTTTTTTCACTACTAAAATCTACTATATTAGAAAAAGTAAAAATAGTATTACAAACTAAGTAAAATTAGCATATCTCTTTCTTCAGTAAAAACTAAAATTTAAAGCCAATGTTACATTTCTAAATTGGTAATTCTATATGTTTAAAAAGTAAATTCTATCTCTTTAATTATGAATAAGTAAAATTCATCCATGTGCACTTATTTACTTTAACGTTAAAAGTCGTCCACTTAGCGAATAAATGAACGACTTATTCTACATTATGAGTGCATATTCCCTTATTCGTACTTGATATCTTGATAATTACTCACTTATTTTAAAATTTGCTTCTATAGATACTTATTACATACTAACATTTTACAGCTAAATCAACTGTGTAATCTACTATTTATTTTTTTCATGTACTCTCATAATGTAGAAGATTGAAAAATTCAAAAAATCTATTCGAGTGAAGTCACTCTTTTCCAAAAAAAACTAACTCAAGCCTAAGTTCGATAGGCTCAGTTTTCACTCGAATAGAATAGTTTTTTCCCTCTTCCACATTTTGATAGCGGACATCAAACACACCCTGAGCCGAAATCCAACGAAACTCGTCCTACCTGCCGGGTTCTCGTCGGCGTGCTGGCTGGGCGCCGGGGCGTTGTTCAAGTAGGCGATAAAGTCAACAACTTTGGGCGACCTCGGGCGCTCGACGGTGGGCGGCGCCGTCCAGGCGCGGTACTGCTTCGCCCAGGGATTGTAGACGGTGGAGGCTCGCTCGGCGGCGCAGGCCTTCTTGCGCGCCTGGGCGGCGCTGGGCTGGGCCGGCGCCTCGTGCAGCGTCACCGACTTGCCGAAGGCGAACAGGCACGGGCCGAGGTACGGCTGGGACTCGGGCACCGACTGCCGGTAGACGAGCTCGAAGCCGCCCGTGTCCGCGCACGGGTTCTGCGGCAGGTCCATTATCACTGCGCCAGATGGGCAAACACGCGATCAGCCGTCAACCGTCGCTCGCGCGAGCGAGACACTCGAGGCGCTTATAACGGAGGGCCCGGCTACTGCTGCTGCATTTAATTGCTTTCGGAGGGCTACGCGCTAAATTCCGTCGGGGGGATTCGTCGCTTGCTACGAAAAGTTGCGGGTTTCAATTCTGAGACGGAGACTAAAAGACTTCGAATTTGACAAGAAGAGAAAGGCACTTCGCGACCTTTGTCATCTTATTTCTTCTAAGAATCTTTACCTATTTTGAATGCACCTTTTTATCTATATTTTTTTATTTCATTTAGGGTTTTAAATCCTTAAAGGTATTGGTCATGTCCTTTACTTTTCTATTTAATAACGCACGGGACACATTTAGTTTCTTCCTCGTAGTATTTCAATCGGAGAAGTTAGCACTTGACAATTGTAAAGAAGTTAAATTCTCACTTCATGAGCTCAAATTTCTCATACGTATCTTTTTACATATTAATAATGAATTATAATTTTTGAGATTAAAAAATTTCTTACGAAAACTTTTTGAATTTTGGCGCCATTCAACTAAATATACTCAGGAACCAATCAAATAACGTTTTTAAGCACTTCAAATTAAAAGAAATATAAATAATTAAAACACTTGTGCTTATACATGCATTATATTGGTTGGTTTACCAATAAACCATTTCAATCTTAAAAACAAATTATTACGTTGATTGTTAACAAATTATTTTTTCTTTTTTCTTTAAATAATTGAAATTTTCCCTTCGCACATTTAAGATTCTTAGGAAAAATAAGACGCCATCTAAACTCATCTGATTTTCCGCCGCGAAGGCTATCAGATTTTGGTGCCTTAGCCTACACCTTCCTGAAAAAAATGTGAGATGTGTTAATCTTCACTTAAAAAAGTTGCAAAATGTGTTAGTCTTCACTTCAAAAAGTGCGTAATACGTTAGCTTCACTTCAAAAAGTGCGTAATACGTTAGCTTCACTTCAAAAAGTGAGAGATGTGTTAGTCTTCACTTCAAAAACTAACACATCTCGCATTCTGTATGAGACCTACTAGTTTTCGCAGTGCTAAACGAAATCCACTAGTCTCCGTAGGAAGCGACGATGTGAATTTTCCGCTTTTGCAAGTGTTTCGACGTTCGGTCGGCCGGGGCTTTGGCGTTAAAACGGCCGGGCCGCGAGAGTCGCGGAGTGGGGGGAACGCTTCAATAAAGCTTCGGAGGTAAATTATTGGGATGGGGGAGGATTGCGCTGGAAATTTTTTTGTGCACCGGGCAAACACGTTGTATACGCCGGGCTGGAAGAAAAAGACGGAAATAAAACGGAAGATTTTCTTTCGCGTGGAAAAATTCAATATTGGGAAACGGCAATCTGCATCTAAAATGCATATTTAATTTACGAGGCGCAGTTACTGTTTCGTATATACGGCTCTCTCTCTCTCAAATATTATATTTAGTCGGACGAAAATATACCGCCGAGTTGAAATCTTGATGGATATTTTAAAGTATATCTTTTCATATCCAATAATTCTTTTACGATTTAATAAAGTTGGATTTAGCTTGAAACTACTTTTTATTTCTACTTAAAATTTGTTGAAATAATATTTTGTTTTCTATAAATAAATTTTTGCTAGTTAGTAATATTTCCAATCTCAAAATTATTTTTAATTTCTCCTTCATTTTCGAAAGGGTTATTTCGAAAATAAAAAAGGCCGCGCACACACGTGCGTACGCGCAACAAGAGGTTGCAATCTTTGTAGCAAAAAAAAACTTTTTAAATTTCCATCTTTATTAAAATCCTAAAACATTGCCAATTATTTTCTGCAGAAACATAAGAAACGCGAGGACTTTTAATTAAACGTTGCAAAACATAAAAACGTTTCATCTCGGCGGCTAAATTTTAATACCGTCTCGAAAAAGGGAAATAACGAGAGAGAAAAAAAAGGCGAAAGCGCGCGAGCGGGCAAAAAAAAAGGGGAGAGAGAAACCGGAGAGGAGGAAGCTTTGGGGGGCAGCGCGCATAAGGCCAGAGCGAGGAAAAGGATATTTGCGACAAACCCTTGACCAGGCTATCCAGTACGGATCCGTATAAGCGCTGGGTGATCCTCGAGCTGGGCGGGTGCATCCTGGGATTTGTATTTATCTCGATCAGCCAGACGGAGAGGTCCTCCATTACCATGAAGTCGGCCCCGTAGAGCTCGAAGCTGCAGCGCCGGCGGTCCATGAAATCCTGGGCGGCCAGCATCGTCAGCACTATGGCCTGCGACATCTTCGGGTATATCTTTTCGTAGTACGGCTCGCCCTCGTAACCCACGCTCCTGTCACGCAGAAAGGGTAGGGGTCGCACTCGAGGCTAATCGGACTTGGATACCTTTGCCCCCGACCCTCAGCCGAGCTCACCGCCAGTCATTTAAATCGCATGCTACTGGAGCGACGTGTACCGTGGATTCGTCAAAGAGTTCCGTACGTTTAATTTTTCTTTGAATTTTGAAGATTGGCGTTTCCGACTTTCTACGCGAAGGCTTATCTTTTTGCGGGTCGTAATTAGATTTGCCGGGTGCAGTAGGTACTTTTGCGCGTGATAATTTTTTTAATAGTAAAACCAATACTCGTTGAAAGGAAGAGAAAAGTAGTGAAGTACCGAAAAGTTTTTAATTGTGGTAACTAAGGTAGTGCAATGATAATTCATTAACAAACTTTTGCAAAGTTCGTTAGTGAAAGTTGTAAAAACTGATATAGCGATCATTAAAAACTACTCTCAACAATGCTACATCAATTTTCAATTTTTTCCTAGGAAAGAAATAACGCGTTTCCCACTTAATTATTCTGCACTTTTAGTAATATCATAAGATGATGATATCAGAAACTTATTTTTTAATTAATTTTAGGGGTATTTGATTACAGAAATTACAAGAGGTGAGTTGATTTTTTAAATGATTATGAATTAAATGATGGAGCAGTAGTCTTCTTTAGATTCTTAATAAACCATATTTTGAGGTGGCTTTTGTACTATAAAAGTATAACAGCAAATCCGTTAGTGAGCGAGATTTGCCGGAATCCACCTACTGGTAAATTTACTAATTCATACTATGTACTTCGTCTAAATCCAAGTGAGCTTTAATATAAATGACTTCCTATTTCAATATTTAGATGCAAAAATTAATTTATTATTATTATTGCTAATTCAATCTTACTTTATTTTTAATTTCGTTTCTTCATTTTAGAATTCAAGTTCACGTGTTACTACGCGATTTAAAAAAAAAGATGTAAAGTCTTTCACTTAAAAGTAACGGCAAAACAAGATCTAAAAGAATCATTTCCGAATTAGATTTTGATCATCCATATTTCTAATTCATGCTCCAATTACTCCCCAATATAATCAGTACACGTCGCTAAACCAGCCCTCCCCTCGCGATGAGATACCCCCCTCCCCCCAGAGAAGCACGCAGACTACTCGAAAGCTCGAGGTCGCGAAAGCTCGCGCGGTGGCATCGGCTGCAAAGTCGGCGTAGCGTCGGGGCGAGGTACGGGGAAAGATCGTTGCGTGAAATTACTTCAAATATTCGTTCAGCTTGTGGCAATCCCATCCCTGATCCCGCACCGACGGCGTCTCCCCGGGCTCGTCGCCGGCGAGGGCCGCGGCGTTCGCCCCGCCGGAGCACCGGTTCCTCCGCCTCCGGCGCTCGTAGTCGTATCTCTCCTGCACCGCCGTGTTGCAGATGTGGATCGCCTCGTGATAAGTCGCGAAGGTGTAAGGCTTCGAGCTCAGTCGCAGCAGGGCCTCCCTGAAGGAAATACACACCCGGGCGCCCGGTAATGACTATCCTACCCTCTCTCTCTCTCTCTCTCTCTCTCTCTCTCTCTCTCTCTCTCTCTCTCTCTCTCTCTCTGTCGCTCGCTCGTCGCGGCAAATGGAATTCCCGCGGTCCGGGGGACGGCTCGAGTTGACCGTTGCTCAAGGGCTCTCCGGCCTATTATAGTCGGAAGTGCCGAAAGCTACGCTCCGTGTTTACACACTATATAACTTGGGATCGATTTCCCGGAGAGCCCGGGTCTATTTGACGTGAGGGGGGTGAACGACTTCGCGGGCGGATGTTACGCGGGCGCAATCATACGTGGACGCGGATATTTCCACGATTTTAAATTTCGATTTTCGAGAGATACGTTTATTCGGCGCTTTTTTTTGTTCATTGCTACGTATCACGCGATTCCGACGTATGATTACTGCCTGTCGACGATGTTTTATAGTGTGTGAAGTTAGTAGGATTTATTTACTGCAATTTTAATTGCGTGCGATTAGGGGGATGAGTAATGTGCGAGTAGGAGGCTAGCTGACTGGTTGCACGTGAGGATACCAGTGGATTAAATTTGTGCCTCTAAAATGTAAAGTTTTTTACGATTTATTATCAAGTTTTAACTCAACAAATTTGCTTTGTATTTTATTAAGTGGCGATTGGTACCTGTTCATACAATCATCCACTATATAGCGATTTATCACGTATTGAATTTTTTTTTTATTGCAAATGGTAGATTAAATTTCTAAATTCTTATTCTATGATTTTTTTTAAACAAAAAATTAGTCATTCATTTTGAATTGGTTCGTTAAAGGTCCAGCTAAAATTTAAAAAAAATTTAAGCAAAATTGCAGAGAACAATAAATATTTTTTTCATCATTTTACTACTAAAGTTCAAACTGCAATCATGTGAATATGTTATTAGACTTTATTATTAGACTCTGTTTGTAATTTTCACATTCACTAAGCTAATGAAATTAAAATATTCTTTAAACAAACGAATATTAATGTTCGTTTATAAGAGAAACAGTATTTAATTTATGTGTATCTATTATCCTACTGTACACAAACTTTATGAGGAGTATATAGTAAATATAGATTTCTGATAATACTATTTGCACTATGCAATTATAGATTATTGCGATTATCATTTGCATTATGTTTGCTGAATACTATAGGTATACATTAAATAATAACAAGTATATTGCTGAGAATTTGCTTACAAACAATTTCCAGTCTAATAACCACACTAAGCTAAATTAATTTCTGAAAACACTTCCTGGAAATTACGGTATTATTTAAGAAAAATCTTCATTAAATTATGCAAATAAAATAAAATCTTTTAAAAAAATATAAAATTAAAATTAATTTCTGTTATAGATGCTGACAATCTATGCTAATAAATGAGTACAGTGCCTTCTCTATTCTCTGTGTACAAAGTAACGAAATGCTAAATTCATCACTGTACTAGCTATGTACTAAATCTTAAATTTTGACTTATTTTATGACTTAAGTGTAGGTTTATCACTTACTTGAACGAGTATATGGTCATCGGAAAGGTCGACGTAACGAGAAACCACTGTCGAATATCGAACTTCGTTCCGTACACCAGAAACGGCCGCTCTGAAATCGAAAGCAAGCAGCGTTACGAGCTAATCCCAAAGGTAAACAGGCCGAAAAAAAGGGAGGAAAGCCGAGTAAACGCAATTTTTCAGCGACTTTACCAATGTACTTTTGCACTATGTAATAATCCCGGGGCTTGTTCTCCACTTTTCGTAAAATAGTTTTGAGGTCGTGCGTCATAAAGATGCCGGAGCCGCAGCAGAGATTGCTCGGTTTTACGATCCAAATGTTTCTTTCGCCGTTGAGCATGAATTGAGGATCCAAGGCTTTCAGCTTCTCCAGCACGATTTGAGCCGCTTTGTAACACGCCTAGGTCGATAAATAAATTCGCAAGCTTAAATATTTTATTTTATTGACCGCGGGAAGATTGAATATTTAGGCAGATCAATTTTAATTAATGATTTAATAGAATTTATAGAGAAATGTTTTAGTGTCCATAAATTAAACGCATCTTTTATTGACAAATAGTCATAAAATAGCGAGTGGATACATTTTTCATGCAGCGATGCAATTCCAGAGAAAATTTTTTAATATCAAAGAATTTAATATAGGAGGAAGTAGTATTAAAAGTCAATGCAGCAGTTTTATACAGAAAAATTTTATGTGCCTTAATATTAAAAATAGTATTGGAAATGGCATTTATTCTTCCATTAAACCGGACCCTTAAAAAGTAAGTATTTTTAATTATGCAAGAGAAAAAATTATTGCTGAAATCTTCATGTGTATATCTAACAATTTAATTACATTAAATTATTATGATTAACTATGCACATTTGCATATTACATAACTAATTATACATACACGAGGATTTAAGAAGTATATACTCAACGTAAAACCCACTTGACATTCGATCGAAAAGTATTATCGGTACTGCGTTAAATCTCCCTTCAGCAGTCATGAAAAATAAATCTGCAATTTTTTTGTCATCCCGCGGAGTGTATATATCAATAAGCAAGGGCATAATACACCGCAGATTTCCAAATAACGCTCGTTCTTCACTCGCTATCTCTTCCGCGCTTCCTATCTGCCTTACAAATTTCGCATCGAAAACTCGACTTCCTTAACGCGAACGCAAGTAATATCTTACCCCGGCCTCCAGCTCTCGCTCCATCAGCCATTATCATAAACCGAAACTTTTCTCTACTTTTTAAGTGAATCAGCAGTTTCTTTCTCGCGCTAAAGAGAAGGAGAGCGCGAGAGGCCCCGAGAGAGAAAGATGTATTCAAAAGATGAGAAAGAGAGTGAGATGTGTATACGGAGCGCAAGAGGGAGAGAGATAGAAGATGAGAAAGGGAGAAAAGGAGAGAGATAGAGGGAAGAAATCGCGGCCGCGCTGAATCCTATGAATAAGCAAGCACTCGTCCAGCCCCCGCTCCCCGTAGCCCGAGAAATAAAGAATAACAGATTCGCGAATGGAGCGGCGGCCGGCTAGTTCTAACGCGAAAGCACGCGTAAACAGATTCCCCCGCCCCCTTACATACCCCGGTAATCTTGCCCCGGCGTCGCGCTCGATTTTGTTTTCCTTCGCGGCGGCGGCTGCATTATCATAATCAAGGGGTGGGGGGCGGGGCGCCGTCCTCCTGAATAATACAGCGGCCCCCGGGGGCAATCGATCGCCGCGATAAATCATTCGAGTCGGCCGCGGAAAAATTCCGACACATGTAGTCGCCTCCGATTCCTCCGGACTCTCCTCCCTCCTCTCGGTTCGGACGCGGCTAAATGCATTTTCAGTGTGTACTTATGCGAGCGCGAAAATAGATGCGCCCACCGGACGCGGGTCAGTTTTTTTCGCTCGGGATCGTAAATTCGCGATTTGAATTTAGTCTGGTTATTTCGGGCGCGCGATAAGGGAGCTCGTGATTAATGCACTGTTAGCTCGCCGACTGCTATTTTTGTGGCGCGGGACTAATATTGCAGTTGATGAGGCTGCGATAGCGTTGGTCGGGGGCGGAAATAAAAATGTTGCGAGCAAATGCACTGGGATGATTGTGATTCATTCGGAGAGTTCAAAATAGGTTTTGCTGAATCTGTGATCGTTGTCGGATTTTAAAAACTACTGGGTAAATAGTTATAGTAGCCTCTGGCAAAAAAGCTCTCATAAAAAAAATTTCACGGATTCTCCGAAGAAAGGTACATTTCTCGAGATGTTTCTCCGCGAGAAAAAGCATATTTTGTGAAATTCTTCCAAAAGATAGCAGATTTCTTGGGGTAAAACATCCCAACGTGCTTTTCTTTGCACAGCAGCATCCAAATGTGCTTCTCTTCGCAGCAAAGCACCCAAATGTGCTTTTTCGCAGCAAAGCTCCCAAACGTGCTTTTCAAGTGACTTATGTGCTTTTTCACTGGAAGACGTGAAAATTTGTTCGCAGCAAAGCTCGCAAATGTACTAAAGGTTTCATATGCGCTTTTTCGCAGCAAAGCTCCCAAATAAGCTTTTCAAGGTGACTTATATGCTTTTTCATAGGAAAACGTGAAAATTTGTTCGCAGCAAAGCTCGCAAATGTACTAAAGGTTTAATATGTGCTTTTTCGCAGCAAAGCTCCCAAATGTGCTTTTCTAGGTAACTTATATGCTTTTTCACTGGAAAACGTGAAAATCTGTTCGCAGCAAAGCTCGCAAATGTACTTTTCTAAAGGTTTCATGTGCGCTTTTTCAATGCAAAATGGAAAAATGTGTTTTTTTCGTTACAAGCTATAATCTGTTCAACTTACGTCGAGGCGATCGGATTCATTTTTAGGTAAATAGTCCATTCCATTAGATTTGTAGAGTAATCTGTCGCAATCTTCAAAAAATATGTGCCAAACATCGTCACCGCCGGTCTCATTGTCAATCTCGTTGTCAATATCCTGGTGCTCGTACTCAGCGACCTGTCCCTCGCAGCATCTCAATGCGAATTCAATTCGATCCAAAGACAGTGGTACTTCATAACCGTCGTCCGATTTTTCATCGTTCTGACGAATGGACCATAATTGTAAATTAATTATGCATTTTCGATTCTGCAGTAGCATTTTAAGTAAAATGGGGCTAAAAATAATTGCTGACTGATAATTAATTACGAAATTTCATTTGAAATTAAATAATTGAAGATTAATTTAGTAATAGAAAGCTTTTTTAATCTTGAATCATCAAGGATAATTTATACAGCTAGTGTCATTTTTTGATGCTGGATGAAGAAAAAAAATTCACCTTTATGTAAAAAAATTACTTTAAAAAGAAAAAACTAATTTCTTTTTATGCGACAGATATCTTTCTTAAAAACTTTTCTTTTCAGTAACTGGCTTTTTTAAATATTTTTTTGACGTCAAATATTATATATACCTCTAAGCATATCAGAGAGGTCAGGATAAATTCGCAAACGTCCTCTACCTTCTTTAATTTATTCAACAAAAAAGCTTCGAAATCAATTTGAAAAAAAATTACAAACAGATAACGATAATGAACAAACTCAAACTAAAAAATTTACTTACAAAAAAAAAAAAAAAAAATTGTAATCGATACTTATCGTTGGCTCGAAAAAGCCAATCTGGCGGCCGCGCGGGGGCAAAAACACAATTATCGCCCACGCGGGGTGGGCAGGCTCGCGCGCACAACTGCTCGGAACTAATGGGCAACTCCAATTAACGATCGGATTCCGCGGGCGTACCATCTCGGCGCTCTGCTGCTGCTGTTCGGCGCTCTCGAAATTTCGCATGCGGTCGACGAAGCGCCGTAGCACGGCCAGGGCGGCGCAACGGCGAAAGTCCCTCACCAGGGCGGCGAGCTCGCGGCTGGGATTGTAGCTGCGCGGGAACAGCACGTCCGCGACGTTCGTCTCGTGGAGCCAGTGCGCCTCCTGCAGCACGTGGGCCATGCCGAGCTGCGAGCGCGAAAAATGCATGTACGCCCGGTACGTGAGCCCCTTTTTTTTCGCCCCCCCTTGTCTCCTTTAACGCCGGCGATATATATCGCCTACGCAGACGTTTTACGCTATTTTTCCCGCTCCGCCGTCCGCGCGTCCTCTCTCTCTCTCTCTCCGCTTTAGCCTCTTTTTTTAACGCTGACTACGGAGCCGGCCGCGCTTTATTGCCCGTAATTTTTCAAAGTTCGCTAATAGTCATGCGTATCGGGCTCGGAAGTGCAGTATTTCTCGGGGCGTTTTATCTTTTACAGGTGGTATTTTACGTTAAAGCCGAGGATGCGATTGGAATGTCGAGTGGGCTTTCGCTACTTTATCGGGGGCCGAAGTTTAAAGAAAAGGGCTTTCGGAAGAATTTTTGAAGCGCCCCTCCTCCCGGCATTTATCTTGCCATTCGGTAAAGTCCGACGAGATTTTTTTTCATCAATATCGGCCGCCGGTATTATTAACGAGTTACACGCTCGTCCTCCCGGTTACCTCACTTTTTTTTTCTCTTCGCCCCTCGCCGACGTCGATCCGCGGTTTTTACAAAAGTTCCGCCGCTCGAAAGTTTAAGGCCTATTATGAATATTTTCCGGGGCGAGACGAGGCGGAGAAATCTCGAGCGTACGCGTCGTTGCATTAAAAACTTATTAACCCTCCTCCGGCCGCGAGTACTCCGGTAATTACAAAATTACCGTCTGCCGCGGCCCGCTAATGGATAATAATTTTCAAATGGGATCGCTGCATAATTCCGGAATCTTTCGACAAAAGGCAATTTGCATTAATTAACCGGGCGCGCGCGTTAATCCCGCGTAGCGATAATTCGCCGGAGCCTTATTTCAGCCGGGCACACTCGTAATCCCCGCGCAGGTTCTGCGGCTCGTCAGCGCCGCCGGTGAAACGGCTATACCTTGGAGGTGTAGAGGGAGGGCTTGTGGAAGCGGTTGAGCAGCACGTTGGCGGCGATGCCCCGGTCCCACTCGACGAAGTCGTTGCGGCAGTCCCAGATGAAGTCGGGCGGCGAGTTGCGCAGCAGCGCGAACGTCAGCGCCCGCTCGTTCAGCGAGCCGTCCGACAGACGCACGTCCCCCAGGGACTTCGCCTCCAGGCAGGTCACGCTGCCTGGCCCGTGGAAAAATGCAATCGTAAATTTAAGATCGCTGAGAGGAATTACATTTTTTTTTAAAAACAAAGTGAGGATTGCCTTAAAATGTAAGTGAAAGAACCTAGGAATTAAAAAATATTTAGGTTAAAAAAATTTAATAATTTTATATTACTTTTTTAATGTGGAATGTCCGGATTAACGAAGAATTACAAGGAATTAACGAAACTAAGAAGCGGAGTTAGTAAACTACAATTTACTGAACCTGAGTTCTCAAAACCTTGGTACCTAAGGTTTTAGGCAGTTGTAGATTAAGTTCAGATTACCTGGTGACTCATTATCATCCGTTCATTTTCATTGTACCATCTAATCTATTACACCTCACACTCGCTTACTGTATGACAAAGAAATGTCAGCCTACACTTTTAGTACTATTATCATATTTTATAAAAAAATTATATAACTATTTAAATGTTTTTAATATGATTTTAACACAGTTCTGACCCCCTGAAGGAAACAGTACCGATATATTGAAAAAAATTCAATTACAGAATTCAATTTGTTACGTAAAGGAAGTTGTAAATTAATTACCTCGACCTGATTGCATCGGTTGTTGTTCATTAAAAGAAAACTGAAAAATCAATTTTTTACTGTTCTCAAACAGAAATGCATCGTAATAGGTATCGCGGGCAAGGCATTGATAAATAAAGTTCATTAGGAAGTTATACAACTAGTTATAATTCATTATTTCGAATGTACGGCGAAAGTTTTCGGACAATCATTTTTCAATGTTTCACAGTGCGAGCTCATCGAGTCTCGTTATTTCTTTCGAAAGTGCTTTAATTGATACAACAGTTTCGGTAATTGGCAAGTTTTAAAATATTACACTAAGAAGCTTTCGAGTAACTCCACAATAGATAGCTTTGGAAATAAGGTCACTCGAAACTTCGCGTTTCGACGCGCACGAATAAAGAATATTATAATACAACTTTCATTAAAGCATTAATGCGAATTGTCCAACTTTATTAACGACCTCCGTCGCGAAGCGCCATTAAAATTAACAGTTGATTTTAACTGCATTAAATACATTTTCAAATTAATCTAAAATCCTCATCAAAAGGCACGAAAGTTACGAAAAAAAAGAGCAGCGATACCTGATGTCTTTTACCCACCGCTAAAACGAAACTGTAAAATTTAATAGCCGACATAATTAATCAAAGTATGCGAATGCCGACGTTAAAGGTATACGAGCACTTCAACTTCGCCGTCGAAACGGTTCCCCGTAAAAAAAGAGAGTGTCCCTTATCAAAATTCGACTTAATATCCGCCTCGAACTTTGTAATCACGTCATCAGATAAAGCATTTCATTGCTCCGTAAACTCCCCGGCCTCCCTCCTAAAAATAACAATTTTCTAAACATCCCGCCCGGTATCTTTACACACCCGGGCGCCGTAACGCAGAAGGTACATAAAACCGCCGCGGACTCCTCCGTAAAATTCCGCCGTCGACTTTTCCTCCCCTCTTTTATAAACGAGATTACTCGAAGCCCCGCGCGCAAAACTTTCATACGGTCATTATTTCGCATAGTAGCTGCGCGCGCGCGAGGCGACGTTTACCTCCGACAATATTTGCTTTGTGAAAACCTCCCCGGGTGACTCCCCGGGGCCCTCCCCGGAGCAAAGTGAACTAACCATACGGAAGCGATCTCGTCCTGCTCGGCTCGTACTTCTGCACCCAGCCGCGCTCCTCGAGGGCCTCCTTCAGCCTTGGCAGCTCGCCCCGTATCAGGAATACCTTGTGCCGCTGCGGAGATCGAACAATTTCACGAGGAATAGAATTGCTTGTTATCTCGCTGCCGAGCCACCAACCCGTCGACGTTTCCTTTTCCCCCGTCTCCCCTGTACCCTTACCGCGCGGAGGATCCTGTGTATATGACCCGGCGGCTGCGTGCCTCCTCGATTTGATTTTCTCTTTCGCGAACTTTACCTACGCCTTTGCGCCGCGCGTGCTTTGCATTGTAAATCGACTTCACTATTGCCTGCGTTTGCGGTGTATGAATGTGTGCGTGTGTGTATCTGTGAGTGTGTATGAGTGTGAGTGGGTGCGTGTGTGTGTGCGCCTGTGTGAAATTATGCGCGGCTGTCGATTTATGTGTGACTTTGCGTTTTGTGTGCATGAATATGTGTGTTTGCGTTTTTGCATTTGAATTTTGTGCGCGTGTATTTGCGTTTTGCGTTGCGCGTGCGTGTGCATGTGTATGCGCGTGTGCAAAGTAAATCTAGAAATAATTCAATTGAGCTATTGGATTTTGAAATTTTTACTTTTTATTAAGTTTCTTTTTTAGTTCTGTCCAGTCGAGTGACTTCTTTGACAAAGTAAAATTTGCAGGGGCGATGGCTCTTAATTATTGTAAAAAAAATTTCGATCGTTTTAATTCCTTTTCTGGAGTGAATTGGTACTTTCGCGAAGCTCTTAAACAGAAGTCTTTTGATCACGGGACACAGAGGGAAAGTAAAAAAAATGAAATAAAAAGGGCAGACGAAAAGAGGGAGGAGACACGAATAAAACGTATTGATTTGCACTTGAAGTACACTCAAATTATATCTCTTCAATAATTATATAATATTACTTCTCTTTGATGTCTTATGAAGTATGAATATAAAGAAGACACTTTTTATTATTCATTTCTTAGCGGAATATTAAATAATCACTTTACTTTATTTTATAATTTATTTGTGGATTTCTCTTTCTTTTAACAAGTTAAAAATATTATATGTATTTTAAGAATATTTAAATTCTTTGTACAAATCCTTAGATTTTATCAAAACGTGAAATAAGAATTTCAAATAAAAAATGCCTAACACGCGATAATAAATCTAACTAATAAATACATGCAATATTAAATAGTCTTATATCAAAAAATAAAGTTTATATTTATATTTTTGTATCCTTACAGCAAATAAATCACTACAATTGATTTATATTCAATGGCACACGAGAAGAAATGTTACTAATAAAAAAATCACTATTGTTTACCAAGCGAGAACAAACTCGAAAATAAAATAATTTTGCTGTACACGTGGATAAAGCTTGACATAACTAACTTAAAATTAAAATTAAAATTTAGTATAAATATTTAAAAATTTACTGGTCACTGTACTAACTTTTCCGACTTTTCGACTTTACTATACAATTTAGCTGCATTAATTTGTAACGCAACATTTTTCTCCTTGCACGAAGAGGTAATAAGAAAGCCGTTGAAAAAAAAGGCGCAACGAAATATCGAAACTAATTAATATAATTGGAGCCGTACTTCGCGTTGCAATTAATGAAGCGAACTTTATCCCTTGGTGAAAACGCGAAAGCCCGTAGCCCGAGCGATAATCGCGATAAGTACCTTAACGGCTTCCTCGACTTTGCTCTTGATTTTCTTGAAGCCCTCGTGCCTGGACCACTCGGCGCAGGATAACTCGTCGTCGGCCTGGGTCTGGCGGTGCTGCTCATTAGCCGGGCCGTCGCAGCCGGTGTCCGCCGCGCACTTGAAGTAGCTCGATTTTACCGAAGACATTGCGTTAACGAGGCTGTAACGGTAATCCCGCTCGGCCGCCGCCGCCGCGGCCGCGGCCGGGGGCGAGCCGAGCCTCGGCCCCTGGATCCGATTGTACGGGTTGATGGAATTCTCGTTTTTGCTAATCTCCGCGGGGGCCTGCCGCGACTGCGTCGACGCGTCCCGCTCGCTCGTTACCACCTCGCCCTCCTCGGTCAACTTGAGAATCGTCGATGAAATTGTTATTACCGTCGGATCGGTACCTACGTTCCTGCAAGCCGAGCCGTCACCAAAATGGGATTAATCATTGCGCAATTTTATGGTTGTTGGGGATTAATTTACAGCCAGGCTAAAAGTGAATTTTGTACGGTTATGTATGGCTGTAGAAAATAAAAAAGATTCGTAACGCGGTTAAAAAATCTGCGTAAATCGAAGTTTTGTGAATTGTGTATGAGGAAAAGCATAAAAATTATTCAAGTATATGGACTTAATTTATGATGAAGAGATACACAAACAAATTTTGTGTAACTTTTGTACATAATTGGGAATTTGCATGCAAAAGTATTTTTATGGTCAACTGATTTGTACATTTAGTTCTATCCATTTTGAGCAGTGTGTATAACAAGAAAAGTATGACAAACATTCACATATGTTTGAGTAGATCTCTACATAATTACAATTCATCACAAATAACCATCTATAAATAGTATATCATTGTGTGCAATAATGTATCGTTAAGTATAGAAAAAAAAACTTATTTTTAAAAATTTTTTTTAAATATTTTCTACACGAGGTAATCGTATGTAATGAAATAAAATTAAACAAAAATCTTCACTGCCATAATTGCTTATACTTGCCGTATATCACAGATATGTAGACACTTAAGTTACATATGAACTTAAGTCTACATGAACTTACGTGATTGAGTATAATTAGGTATATTTTTAATGAACAATCATACATGATTAAACAAAATTCATTTTTAAAGAATTTAACGCAAAGTGCGAGCGGGGAGGGAGGTTATTTAAACAATATAGCGGGGGTAATTTTTTTTTACGCGAGAGATGAAGGAGTTCCGACGAATAAAAAAGTTTTTACAATGTTGGAAGTTATAAGTGTAACGCTATTTTAAAAAAGTACGCGGAATAATTCCGCGACTTTTTTATTAGCGCTGAAAATGATTTCATCAAGTATGAAAATTCAATATTAAGGGGAACTTTAGCTGTGAATATTCCAAGATTTTAGCATAAGTGAATTCCCCCGCGCGCTGTAACAACAATTTTTTTGCTCGCATTTTTTATCGGAGATTGAAAGAAGCGAGTCAACATCGCTCGCTCGTAAATACATCTCGGCAAACAAACTTGATCCGACGGCCACGAACAAAGAAAGAAAAAAAGAGTCAAATACTTTTACTTTCATTAAACAAGAAATTTAAAATCAAGCTAAAGAAAAAGAATCAATGGCGAGGGTAGGAGGAAAAAGGGGAGGCGTTCCGCATCGGGGCGGCGGGGAGAGCCAAGTTTTAAGTGAAGCGAAGTGAACCCGATAAAGTTGTCTTAGTAAACTACTTTTAAGTGAAAAAGTAAATACACATACTTCAGTTGGCTTTGGGTGCTGGCCGACTGGTGGGTCGGCGAGGCCGGGCGCGAGCTCTTTTTGACGGCCGGCTGGGTCGGGGAGGGCGGCCGCGGCGGCTGCTGCGGCGACGGCATCGCCGTCGTCGCCCTAACCTCCCCGTGATTGTACCGCTTCAGGTAGTTCTTGCTGTAAAATTTCGGCGGCTCCTGGAGGCGCTTCCTCGCGGCGTCGGCGCGACCCGCGCTGACGTCGCGGCTGCTCTTCGGCCTGGCCTGGTCGCCGTGCTTCTCCATCGTCCGTTCAAACTTCCGCGTCGCCTTTAAATCGCATCACTTTACCCCCGCTGAATTTCTCCGTTCTCATCCAAACTGTTCGACGATCATTTTTTCACGAAAAATTTACAACAAGATCGAGAAACCAAAGTGTGCGGAGGGACGAATTTTTAAGGTTGGTTAGGTTTTGCGCGTCGAACCCTCATTTGTCTTTCTCTGTTTACCCACGCCCGCGGGCCGGGTTCTAAAACGCCGCGCTGAATAATTTCGTTTAATCTCCGTAAAAAATGTTAATTAACAAAAATAAAGTTGCCCCTAATTATATTTTTAAACTGTAACGCGCGGACCGGCGAAATTTCATTTAGGCGAGGGAGGCAGCGACGATTTACGGAAAAGAAGCTTAATTAACGAATAACCATCTCGGGGCATTTAGACTCATTCGGATTCTCGCGCACGAGGGTCCGCGGCGCCTAGGAGCTCAAATAATGCATGCCGCACGGCCGGCGTTCGGAGCGATTTCGAGCGGCCCAATTTCCTGCATTACGCGGGCGCCAGCCTCCGGCGCAAAGCCGGCCCTTCCTCCCCCCCGCCCCCTACCTTCTTGAATATTTAATTAATCTCGACCGTTCGCGACCCGAAAGGATTTTCCGCGCGAGCAGATAATTTACTTATGCAGCTTCGGCGCTCCAGGTGTTTTCTTGGAGCAGCCTTTGAAGGACGAGCCTCGTCGCGCTCGGGTCTCCTATCCTCTCCCGCTGCCGATGTAGGCAGTGCCGCACCGCCGAGAGGAAAGTCCCGTCTATCTCTTTCCTCTGCGCTCGCCTGTCTCTGTCTGCCTTCCCTCGAGCTGGCGCGGCGCGCTTGTTCTCGCTCTGCGAGCGACCAAATGCAACGAGACCTCATTATGCCTCTTGAGCGAACAAGTCAATTAAACACTTCGAGGAGCGTACTGGCGTACGCTTTGCGAACACACTCCCGTAATATGGACGAGGAGCCCTTGAGTGCCGCGGTTCATTCGTTTATTGCGTAAAATTCCATTAAGTAATGTTTTAATTGACTTTTTGCAATTTCTTTTATTTTTTGTTTGATTAATTTTTAGCTTTCGTGATTCTTGTTTTTAGATGAAATATATATTATTGTCGAATTATTGGTATTTAAAGGAAATACGATAAATATAGGTTAGTACCTATTATAGTGCGATAGATTGTCACTAGAAGTGCACTTCAATCTTCTTGTTTTTGTTTAATTTATACTTATTAAGATAACCTTTGCTTAATTCATAAGGAAATTCAATATTATGATTCTATCTCTAAAACACCATTAATACAACACAATGTAGAAGAGAATTTAATTTCCGAGGGGAGAAATTAAATAAAATTGAAATTTAGCAACAATTGAATTAATAACATCTTTTTTTTAAATATTTATAATCAACTTTGTCCATCATGTTATAAGAAAAAGCACACATCGTGAGGTTCAAAGAAATTTCGGGCGTTGCCTAACTTACAGTTGTAATGAAAATATGATGAGTTTAACATACAAAATCATCGTCATTTTATTAGCAACAATTGGAAGCTGTACATCCAACATTAATTAACAAAATGCCATGATAATGTTTATTAGTTTGTATAGTAAATTATTCTCCCATCATCCTTTTCTGGTTCGGACAAACATTCAGGATTTATTGTGCTTTTATAGAAGATGTAATTATTTAAGTAGAAAAATCCCAACATAGTCAGACTATCATTACATCCAACATTAATTCACAAAATTCCATGATAATGTTTATTAGTTTGCATACTAAATTATTCTCCCATCATCCTTTTCTGGCTCGGACAAACATTCAGGATTTATTGTGCTCTTATAGAAGATGTAATTATTTAAGTAGAAAAATCCCGATCTAGTCAGACAACTATCATTACATCTAACATTAATTCAAAAAATTCCACGATAATGTTTATTAGTTTGCATATTGAATTATTCTTCCATCTTCCTTTTCTGGTTCGGACAAACATTCAGGATTTATTGTGCTCTTATAGAAGATGAAATTATTTAAGTAGAAAAATCCCGACATAGTCAGACAACTATGATAAGAGCACTAAACCGAATTTTAAGAGTGTCCTTCGAAAATTACAACATTACTGAAAAATCACATACATATACTGCTTCCTACATTAATAACAAAAAAAATAAATACATATTTAAACAAAAAAGGTAAAAATTAAACAAAATGCAACTGACAAAAATTTTATCTAATAAAACCTGCAACCTAAGTCTTCTAGAATCTAATTCGCATGAAACCCCTATTTTCCAATTTAAAAAGTCGGCCATCCGAAAAAAGGCGTGAAATAAAAAAAAATCGCGCATTCGGCGAGCGTAATAAGCGCGCGAGGTCCTCCCGCGCTCTTCCACCCCCCGACCACAGCGGAACACTCATAATTACCCTCGTTTCTCATCGACATTTACATGCGCGAAAATTGCCGGCGAAAATCTTCCCGCGACCTCGGCTCCGCACTCCACCCCCCTTCCCCCCTTTTGGAGTATTCATTATAATAATGGAAGGTCAAACCGAGCCGAGCTCAGCCGCGAATATAAGGGCGTAATTGTGGAGGGGTAGTTTAAAAGCGCCTCGGCCCTTCGGTGATTAGAGAGAGAGCGGACCGGCCGGGGGTGCGGTTACCTCGCCCCGAATTTTCTCCCTCCCTTTTTTTTTTATTTCCACCCCCGGAATCGGCCGAGCGCGAAGACGCGCGAGGCTGCTCCTTTCCGCCGCGGCGGATACGACCCCCTTTAAGAAGGCAGGCTACTCGCGGCGCCCGTTGCGCAACGCGAGGGGCTACTTCGCGCCGGCGGAGTAACGGTTAAGTAATTATGAGGAGGTACGGCTGCGCTTTGATACGGGAAACTCGTAACGGCGAGTTCGGCAAACAGCCTTATTAAAGTTGGCCTGCCTCGATAATCAGCTAATTTTCTTTTTTGTACAGCGGGTATTTTTAATTAGCGCCCCGGTGCTTTTTTTTCGTTAATATTTGTTTTTGCGCGGGGTATCGAAAGTTTTGTTTTATTTGAATATTAATTGTTTGGAACGGAGCGTCGGTGGATTATGAATTGAGTTTATTTGAGAGGTTTAATTTATTTATTTGTTTTATTAAAGTAAGAATGAGCTTTTATGATTAATTTTTAACCGAATACCCAAAGGCTTTAACGCATATAAATGCAATTTATTATAACGGATATTGGTAAAGGGATTAAGTGATTTCACGGATGAGATATGTTTATTATAACGTAGATTTCAAATAATACTGATGGTGTATAAATTGATGATAGTACATTTAAACGCACGCCTTATTAATAGACCGGAATATTTTAGAAGTAATTGTCACACTTATGGGTACTAAAATCGATTAAACGACTGCTGGATTGCTTTTCAATGAGAAATAAAACGATTTCGGAGTAGTCGATAATTTCAGCTTAGATGCTGCATTATTCAGAGAAGATAATTTAAACAACGTTAAATGAAAAAATGAAGTAAGCTACTTTGACGATTATTTGATTTAATCTACAAACTATCAATTGCTTGTGTAACTTTCATGATTTAATATTACGGTCAAAATTCCATAAAATTTTGGCTGTTATTTGAAGTGCATTAGTGCATTATTTATTCCCTTATTTGATTAAATAAATAATCTGATTCCACTTTTAAAATTCGATTAAAAAAATTGTTACTGCACTGTTATTAATTAGTGTAGGTCTATTTCAGCAAACAATACCCTGCGATTTAATAATTCCATTGTCTTTATTTAACAATGGGCATAAGTCTGAAAATTTATAAAACAAAATCAACCTCCATACTATAATTCTATTTAATAATATAGATTATCATCATATCAAGAATCTAAAAGTTGAGATTTTGCATGAAATATTTCATTAGAAAATTTCACATAGAACATCGAAATACAATCGATACGTATTTTTTCTTTTATCTATTTATTTAACACATTTAAATCAATATCAATGGCATAGTAATATATAATGTACAATTCTGAAGTCATCGATATCGCTCTATCGTCATTAATAACCATTATATATTCTACAGTTAATAAAATTTGATTTGATTTTTTATTCAACACCTCAATTAACTTTTACTCAGCCAATCATTCCCCTAAAGCTATACCTATATAATCGAAAAATAAAACAAAAAGTACTCCTCGTACAAGCGAAAACTTCCAACAATAGCCCGCAACTCCTTCCCCCTCCTCTTCTCCAACCTCCTCCCACCTCCTTACTGCATAAGAAAATCAATTCATCACACTCGCGCGGCTAAGGCACTCGAACTGGGCCAGCGCGAACTTGAGATTCAGCCGGGGCTCGCCGGTGAATCTCGTGCGTGCAACTCTCGCTATCGGGCTCATTCAATTTTCTTGCGTAACGGTGCATTACGCGCGCGCGCGCGCAGTCTAATGCTATGGGAAATTGGAGCGCGCGCCGTCGGATTCCTCGGGGGTCGCGCGATTGCGTACGGCCGTTGTATAGCCGGGGTCTCGGGGATACTGTATCGGATAACGGCGCCACTCCCCCCGCCTCCCACATATATCGCGCGACTCGCTCGCGGAGTACCCGAGGAAACCGCGCGCGGGCGCAGGCGTTGCAGCGCTGATTCTCTCTCGCACACGGTAATCGCGGGGGGCCTCGATAAGCGAGAGGCATGGGGCGAGTAACTCGTGGGAGCGCGTGAAATTGAATTCACCGCTTCTATGAAATAATCCCGGCGACTCGCGCGGGATCTCCTTCCCTTTTTTTTTCTCGTTACCCGCGTAACGGCCCGACGACGTGTTCGCTAAAGAGCCTACGCTTAAGGTTGTTTCCGGCTGCAGTATGTTTTAAAAGCTTATTTTCTCGCATTTAATACGTTTTCGTTTTAAGGGTATCACTTTTCAAGTTTTTGTTTATTAAATCGTTGCAAAACTAAGCTATATGTGCACTCCGGTGTGAGTATAAAGATTACAATAAAAAAAGAGCAAAATTTTTTCTGCTGATTCAGTTATTTATCATACACATAGCTTGTTGTTCATTTCAATATTTTGCGACAATGTAATCAGCTTTAACATTTATTGTATTTTTTTATTTTATTATTTTTTATATTTTAATGACATGTGAAGAATTAGATTTTAAAATAATACATAAATGTAGAAGGTCTAATTGTTTTAAGTAGAAACATCTACGTGTGGTCAGACATCGGTGATATGTGCATTATAAACCGAATTATTGAATGTGCATCGAAAATTGCAGAATTATAACAAAAAAATCTAATAAATAACAAATTCAAATTTGTATTTTGTTTTTTTTTTTCATACAATTTTTCGACGTCGTTTCCATGAACGAGGTACATATGATCTAAAAGAATTAAATGCGCCTGAGTGCACATACATAACTTGTATGATATTTCTATAAAGTTCACAATGAAAAGAATGTAAAATGTTTTCTGTATTCTCAATTTTCATCGTACATAGCATATATTGTTCGTTTCAATGTTTTGTTAAATGTTTATTGAAAGAAAACTTTGTAAAGTAATTCCATGCAAATGAAAATAACTATCTGTACTTCATTATATTTACTTCTAAAATTGACTATATAGCCAGTTTTAACTTAATTTTTCAGTTGTTTTTTATTGTATTTTTATGAAGAATTAATAATGCTACTTAGAGCAGTACCGAAATGGATTTTTAAACATTAATACGTAAGGTGTAAGTATTAAGTAGTAACGTCCAGGTTTGGTCAGCCATATCAATAACGCGCATGTACAAGCATTTTAAAACGCACCTCAATCAAAATGAGTACTAAAAAATGTTGTTTAAAATAAACAAAATTTTTTGCTGAGCAACAACGTGTTAATTAAAAAAAAATTCTTCCAATCAGAACGAACCATCAAATAATCCACGAAAGCAAACATCACCGTTAATTAACCCGTCCACGCTTCATTAGCAGTACAATTCATACGCAGAAATTCTCCGGCCGCTTACATTCCCCGCTTCCAAAATCGCCCGCCATTCCAGCGAGCCATCGTGCGCCGCTCGCATCCCATCTGCCTCAAAGGAGTCCCGCGCAAAAGATCGATCCCGCAAGAATTCCCCGCTCCGCTCGCGGACGCATCCGCCCGCGGAGGTACACAAAAATCCGGCGGGCTGACGTGTACGCGCGCAACGCATTAAATTCCTCGCGCACCGAGTGCCCGCACTTGGACCCGCGCGCAAATGAAGCCGCGCGCTCTCGTGGAACGCCCGGCGCTAATTGCAGCGGAGTAGCCGCGCAGAGCGCGCGCGTCAGTTTAACTGCGAGCGCACTGGATAAAGCCAATTTGGTAGTCGGTTAACTGCGAGCCGCGCGCGTCGCCGGCCACCCTATAGACGGGATTTCTAATCCCACGTATACGCGCGGCGGGCCGGGGGGGCCATTGAAGGCGCTCGGAAGCTCCGGCCATAACGGAGCCCTGGCTATAAGCCATCTTGTGCGTTACTTTGGAAGTGCGGGGGGTGGTGAATCGACGACGGCGTCCAGTCTAATGTCCCTTTTCAAGTAGAGATGATCGTCAAGTCTGGCCTCCTCGTCCTTCGGCCGCCCACGACCTAACGGGTGGAGGCTATCGCGGAGATTCGAGGCGCTGCATTTATAGGGCCGTTCGTTATAAACCGCTGAAAGCTTTTACCGATAGATTCCGTGATTAATCGATCGAGACTCTCCGATGTGCCTTTTTAATTCGATGAAAACTCTAACTTATCGTGGGATTACGGTGATTTGGCCGCTCTGTTTTTCTTTTGTGCAGGTCGTTTTCGTAAACTATTGCAGTGGACTTGTAAAATCTACTGGATTAGAAAATATAAAAATCAATATCATTAACTATTTTGAAGAACAATTCTATCACTCATTTTTTGTTTATTAGGATTAATGAATTGATGGTTATAAGGAGTTAAATTTTATTAATATGTGCTATGTATCATGGCTAAATAGCTGCCTTTTTAGGCATCGTAATATTTATTGTTATGTAAAATTCCTTTTATACAAGTCATAATAATCTACAATTGTAAACGTGTCAAAATTAGTTTCATTAACATTTCTCACAGTAACAACAACAGTTTATTCCAATTCCATGAAGCTGTTATTATACTTCTAAAGTATGAATGCTTACATTTCTAAAAAGTAAATTCTTTTATATTCCTTTAAAGCTGTTTTTACAAATACTTACGAAAGAAAAATAAACTTGACATTCTGCAGCTAAATATTTTGTGTAAAGAAAAAAATTATAGAGAAAAGTGTACTATATATCCTTAGAGGTGGAGGATAGAATTGGAACACGATAAAAATGTTCATATATTTTGAAAAAATTATGCACTAAAGTGTTAGACAATATAATTTGCATATATTCAGTAGTTTCTTTACAAGGTACTAACGAAAAAGTCATACTTTCGGTATAACCTTGCTTTATCTCTTTTATCTTAACACACAATAATTCTGGACTTCGTACCGGCAGCGTAAAAAGGGAATAAATTCAGAAAAAATAAGATTAAGATCATCCTGAAAGTCTAAAATAAGAAACTAGAAGGGACATAAAAAACTTTATAGTTTCTTTTATGAATAATAAATCAAAACAGATTGGGGCATAAAAGATACCCTTTTTTTTGATGGCCGCCTTTAAAATGCGCTCCACGCCCGATCTCCCGCAAGGCGTTTCAATGATTCGCGCCGCGTATAGGAAATTTTTGTTCCGTTAACGCGGCGGGGGGCGCGGGAAATACGAATAACTAAAATCCACTGAAGCACGCGCCGCGCGACTCTCTCTTATCCCCCCGTAAGTGTAAACCTCCAGATATGAGATGTACTCCGGGATGTTTGCTCGAGAAACACGAAGTCTGCATTGCGCGACGCGTAAGACATACAGCCTCAGTGTCGCTCTCCCGGTATGCATATACGAGGACCAAACTCGAGGAATATACGAAGCACCGCTCGCATGCCTTGATTCACTCTCGCCTCGCGCGAGGAAGAAACGTATGAATTCCTCGCGTTTCCCCCGGCCAAAGCCCCGTGTATAAACACGAAAAACAACCGGGAGCTTTAAGGTCAGTAATGCGTTTCAAAATTCAATGCTGTAATGGCTGTGTACGATAGCTTAATATTTTCTTCTTATTTTAATACAAATTTTTTCAAAAATGAAATTTGACCAAGAAGGAAATATAAAAAATTAAATTTACGACAATAAAAATGTTAGAAGATACTAGGTTCGTTTCTCATCGCGAGTAAGACGGTCTGCCTTTTTTCATAACATAAGCAATAAAAAACGTTTAACTTCCCAAAAGCCCTAAAATTAAATTTTTTTCTCAGAAAAGATGTTCAAACACTGCAGGTTACTTCTTCAGAGCAGACTTGAAAAAATGTACGAAAATATTTACGAAAAGACAAGTTTAATGAAAAAAAGGATATAACATATGAAAACGCAAAAATATTGTAATATGATGTCATTACTCAAATATACATCCATTTAAATACTGTAATTTAATTATATTTTAAATTACAAATTTAATAAGGACATTTCGCATGTTTATTCCACACGTTCTGGGTACGTCAAAACTAATACTCCTTCATTTGTAATAAAAACATTTGAATTATTTTATATTGATTTCCAGAATGCAATCTGCGTTACGAAATATTAAAATGAATTTATTTAAATGAAGTTTTTAAGCTGAAATAAAATTGACTTCACAGAGATGGCGATATTAGAAAACTCCGTTCTTGGCCTCCTATCTCGTTTTGCTTTCGTATGCACAAGTAAAATTGGTAGATATAAAATTTAATTAAAAAATAAAGGAAACCGACCTCCGTATAAAACTCGTACCCTTAATTTAAAACTGAAATTCATACGGAATCTTGTTTTAATTGCAAAACAAGAAATTCGCCGAACATTTTACAAGCGTAGCCGTATTCCCTTACAAAACTATAAGTTACTCTTATAAGTTACTCAGACCGAGATTATCTATTCTTGCAGAATCAAAATATTTTTCACCCTTTCATGAAAATCCGAATGTAATAAAAAGATATAAATACGAAACTGAATATTGAATATATTAAAACTATTTTAATTTATTACATAAAATAAATTAAAATAGTTTTGAATAAAAAATGTCATTAGTGAAATATTGAAAATTATTGCTTTCTTCCTTTATTCAGAATTTAAAAATACGTGACTTTAGTTAGAAATGGAATCGGAAACTAATAATTCTTTAAAAGACAGTTAAATTCTTACAGGTCTTTAATATATTCACTATTATTCTAATTAACCCATCTGTCTACTTAAATTATTGATCCCCATAAAACTTGAATATCATAAAAGATTAATGGCAACTTGAAACATACAAGTTGATGGCTTTTCCAAGCTACTACCTCATTAGATCGATGAAAAGAATTGAGCGATTAAAACTTTTATCAAGCGCACGATAGTGTCTCCCTTCCATCTAGAATTAATTACCTTCTTCGTATATCATCCGGGAATAAATTCACCCTATAAATAAAAATAAAATTCGCCCGATAAACAAGCACCTCCGGCGAACGACGACCAAATTTTCCTCGTTCGCACACTCCTCCCCGATTTATTCCCGACACGTATCAGCCGAGCTTGCATCCATAAATGCATAAAATCTCTCCCTTGATCGCGCACTTAATCAACTTCTCCCTTCGACGAGTTCGTTTATGTACTCGCTCACGACCTCCCCCCTCGGCGAGGGACAAAACGCGAGCGAAAATAAAGCCCCGGTAGGCAGTCAAAAGCTCGGCGGCTCAAGCGAAGTGCGCCAGAGTCCGGTCACGTGCCGATTGCCGACACTTCACCTTCAAATCCGGCCTTTATTTCGCTCGCACGCAGCCTCGACCCCCAAAGCCCGCGGCCCTTTTATTCGCGCGAACAAGTAGTACGGCGGCTTAGATGCACGTCGGGACGTTCCGCTGTCCCGCCGTACCTGCCTGCCTTTAAAGTTTCACGTTACAGATTTAGCGCGCTTATTTCCTCGTTTGAATGCGGGGATACAGGATTTTATCGTAACGACGATTTTTAGCGATACGAATTTATTTTTATTCGCGATACTTCGTTTTACTTCTTACATTTCTTTGCAGTAAAGTAAAGTAGTTGTAGAATAGTAGCTACTAGTAAAAATTTGAGCGCAGAACAATTCAAATTCCAAAATTCGTAAAAAGAAGACTCAAAAAGTTCATAGAAAATTAATTTCAGAGCTTAATGAATGAAGTTCAATAGCTGTAATGAATGAAGTTCAAAAACGAAACTTTACGTACTGTGAAGAAAATACTAGGACAACCCAACTCGTATTTCTACTTCAAAAGTAACTGTAACTTTATTTGTACTTACTTTAAAGAAAAGAAACTATAAAAATCTCGATAACGGCATTAAAATAGACGTAGTAAACTAAATGATGGCATTAAAAATAAATTTTTCGTTAACCTTCCAAAACTTGAGCAGTTCCTGGGAGAAACTCTCGAACAGTTCTAATTAAGTCGTTCAGAGTCGCAAAGGGAATTCCGGGTGAAGTAAATACTGCTCACGTACTAACAGTCTTAAAAAGTCAAAAAACTGTTAAGATAAAAAGGATGGAATTTAAAAGACAGTGTTACCAAGCATTAACTTGTCTGTTTTTACCATATTCTAAAAAATATTGTATATTTACTTCTAAAATTGACTGTATTGCCAGCTTTAACTTAATTTTTCAGTTGTTTTTTATTGTATTTTTATGAAGAATTAATAATGCTACTTAAAGTAATACCGAAATGGATTTTTAAAAATTAATACGCAAGGTGTAAGTATTTCAGTAGTAACTCCTAGATATGGTCAGACATGTGTACCAAGCATTAATTTGTCTGTTTTTGCCATATTCTAAAAAAATATTGTATCTTGAAAATAATAATTAATGTCTAAAATTACTTTTTAATAATATAGTATACTAAAATTAAAACTTTATTCGGACTTACGACTTACGATCACTCGTTCTGATTTATATTTGTTTAGAAGGTATTTAGAACGTTTAGTGAGTCAAAAAGATCTTACACTATTACGATGTGCACTAATGTGAAACTTAAAAGAAAGGAATCTATTCTTCTTTTCATTTTATATCTTTTTAATCTACCATATTTGTGAGGGTCGTTTGTTTGTAAAAATCAAAATTTATTTTTGAACATAATCTCCACTGTTATTAACACACTTGATTCAGCGACTTCGCTGGTTTTTATTTCCTCTGAAAACATTATTATTTTTTTATTTTTTCTATCTTAATAATCTACAACATATAAAACATTTATTGAAAAAACAAAATCCTATCAATTTTTTCATCTGAGCTAATTTTCAAGCGGGTCATCAAACTGCATTCGTCAACATTCCCCCGAAATCTCCCTCTTGCTGGCAATCTTCAACCTACTCGGCGCGCCTCCACGCGTACCCTTCCCCGAAAGTATGGAAATAGCGCGCTTTAACGAGCCCGAAGCCCCCGAAAGAAATATGTAACGTAATAGTCCCGAGCCGGCGGCGCGGCGGTTATAGGCGAGTCCGGCGACCCGGGGGCGAAAATCGCCCGAGTGAGAATACTTGGCAGACGCTGCTCCCTAAATCAAATTTATTTACGCGCGGCCGAGCAAAGGAGGACGGGCATAAATTTTCGGGCAGCTTGCTCGGTCCCCGAGGCTTCCGCCCGGCGAAATGAAGCGTCGCAGAATGAAGCGAGGCGATCGAGCGCGCAGGTGAGGGCTAATTGGGCCGATCTCGCCGGGACACGCCCGAGATTTGTCTTTGCGCGCCGCGAAGTTTCGCCGCGGCGAGTTCAACAATGTAGTCACGTGTGGCCGCGCGGCAGGCTCATTGCCGGCATATGCAAACGCGCGCGAGGTGCGGGCGCGGCCGGCCAATAACGCGCCGGCTGCCATCTCGACGGAGGCGAAACTTCCTAAATCAATAGCGGCGATTCCTTTGAAGCGTCTCCGGCTATGCGGGAGGATATTAGCCCCGAGTGCCCTGTGCCCGCGCCCGGTGACGCCCGCCAAATTGATTATGTTAAACAGTAGCCAATTCCCTCGGGCAGATTAATCATCCGCTGATTTTGTTGTACAAGTGCACGCGAGAAGAATTTTTTGGTAGGAAGTTACTATGTCTCCCTTCTAAAGTTGAATTAGTGAAAAGCCGGTAAAAGAAAACCGGAAAATTCATTTTTAGACGTAGACTAATCGTTGAATTAATTGATCTGATTAGTAAAAATTTCCACGCGGTAGGTATAGTAAAGATTACTCAGAAAAGGCGATATTTGTGGCAAATTTGATCAAATTATATAAATTTACAAACAATATTTGTATTTGATAAATTATTATTATTCAATATAAAATATTAAGCACATAACATGCTTTTGTTCTTGTGCATAACCAGTTATAATAAATGTAAAATAATATTGTTTAATTAATATTTTTAACTATTGCACAAACACAAATTTTTAAATTTAAGACTTGTTTGATTTTGTTTAGAATCTATTGAATAACTTATAGTTATTTTTATAAAAGGAATAAATGTACAATTTTGATAAAATACAGCTTCAACTGCAAACGAGATTGCCATTTAATTTTAATTTGAATACAAATATCTATTTAAATGCAAAATAAAAACGGGTATGCAAAATCCACTTTCACGGCTAAACGTAAATCTGTATGTCTACGGGTGCTTTCTTGCCTTTTCTACCCTCGATATACAGCCATACTTTAGTGCAGCCTTAACGCGGATAAGATATCGCACCAAGCCTTAAAGACAAAGTGCCAAAGCATTACTCCCCGAATCTGTAAACATTACTGCTGGAATTCGATAGATTTTCTGGAAAATATTTACGCATGCCTTAAACAAGCGTAATTTATAGTTTGCATTTCGATGTAATTCACGTTGAATTGTGAACGCTACTGCAGATGTCAAATTGGCATTTTTTTAGTAAATCCTACTGATATTTTTTTGGGAGAATAAATGTTTTGCATCTTTGTATTTCACAGAACTCCGAAATAAAACATCCAATCGTAAAACATTTTACAATCTGCATAAAAAATTTCTTTGTCTGCATAAAAAATTTTGTAATACGGCTTAGTGCAGACATAAAAATAGCAAATATTAAATATTTATTTATTTATTTCTCTATCAAAAAATTGGAGCAAAATATACAAAACTTACATAAAACAAGATGCACAATAATGCAGCAATTTACAAGAAATGTAAATATCTAGAAAATTTAATCTTGAATAACTTAGAATCTTGTAAATGATGTTAAGGTCTTTCTAAATAAAACTAATCCGCTATCAAAGGAATCATCTGGCGAAAAGTATTCCACGACCGTCTGATTCTATTCAACGTAGAATAAAAACCAAAATTCTTACAGAAAATATCTTCACAGAAAATCTAAAACAACATTTATTGCAGGAGACCTCACGCCTCGCAAATACGTCAGCTACATTTTTGCAATCAGAATACCTAAATAAAATTTAAAAAAAAAACAACATTACATCGCAGAACCCGTGTAACAAAATATTAAAAAATTTCCGCATTGACGAGGCATAATAAAATACGCAAATAAATAAGACCCCGCCCCCGTCAAACTGTTTGCTTTAAGCCCCAGCCGCTCGCAATATAGTTGTAGAAATTTATAATTTTAAATAAAGCACGGCTTAACCGTGCAGCATAAAAATAACGCCCCGGAGATTTCATCAAGTTTATATCCATCGTACCCGGCTCCGTGTGTACGGCTCGGCGCCTTAATTTATGTTCCACTTTAATTAAAAATATGAAGCCGCCATTTAATGCATTTAACATGCGCGGTAATTGAAGGCCTTTATACGGCATCGACCCCGGGGCCTTATCCCGGCGATCGGCTCGCGTGTCCTTGGAGGCGGAGACACGATTACGCCTCGCTTCGTCACTGTAACCGCGCGCCGCCGCACCTCCTCCCGATAGGGGCTCGCGCGCGGAATATTGCGCGTTGCACCGCGCACGAGCTTGCGCAAATAACGCGAAGCGACGATAAGTGCATTTTTTATGGGTATCGCCGTAACCCCGCGGACCGAGCAGTTATTTACGGGGGAAAAAACTAATTACAAAATCACTTTTGTTTTAGCGCGATGCGAGACGTGCTTTATTAAAAGCGGCTAACGATACAATCCTAGAAAAATGGCGCGTTTTCACGCGTTATCTCGTAACTGCCGAGGGGCGGAGGCTCCTTTTTTACGATTATTTTTATTACGCTTTACGGCCGAATTATAGAATCAGTAGAATGAGCCTATAAAACGTCAGACGCTAACGCAATTATCGAATATCTTCCTGACTTTTTGTAGTTTTTTTTCTTTTTTATTCTATATAATATTTATGACATTTAAGTGTAAATTGATATTTTAAAATAGATTATTTTTATTACGCTTTACGGCCGAATTGTAGAATCAGTAGTATGAGCCTATAGAACGTCAGGCGCTAACGCAATTATCGAATATCTTCCTGACTTTTTGTAGTTTTTTTTCTTTTTTATTCTATATAATATTTATAACATTTAAGTGTAAATTGATATTTTAAAATAGATTATTTTTATTCCGCTATACGGCCGAATTATAGAATCAGTAGTATGAGCCTATAAAACGTCAGGCGCTAACGCAATTATCGAATATCATCCTGACTTTTTGTCGTTTTTTTTCTTTTTTATTCTATCTAATATTTATGAAATTTAAGTGTAAATTGATATTTTAAAATAGATTATTTTTGTTACGCTTTACGGCCGAATTATAGAATCAGTAGTATGAGCCTATAAAACGTCAGCCGCTAACGCAATTATCGAATATCTTCCTGACTCTTTGTAGTTTTTTTTCTTTTTTATTCTATATAATATTTATGACATTTAAGTGTAAATTGATATTTTAAAATAGAATTTATCGAATTAATATACTATGCATATGTATCTAGAAATGCAAGTGACTAGGCTTCTTTTTTATTCTATAAAATGTTTATACTATTTAAGTGTAAATTGGTGTTTTAAATTAAATTTGTCGAATTGAGATTCTATGCATATGTATCTGTAAGTGCAAGTGATTAGATTAGGCAGCAAGTTTCCCTAAGTTGCTGAGTGAGACGCAGTAATAATATTCTGTTAGTTGCAGTAACGCGATTCTCAGGCACAACTTATTACGATATTGACATTACTTACGCGTCAAAGTAATAATAAACACTTTCGCAATGAAATTAGACTAGCTTTGGCAACTTTATCACGTTCTATTCCACAACTTAATTAACAAAATTAACCCTTTGACTGTGTTATTGGGTCAATTAAGACTCCACCACAACAGATTAATTTACAATTCGGCTGCTCGCCTATCTCCAAATTATATTTCGCCTGGAATTAAATGTAAATTTTATTCCCCCAATTTTGTCAAATTGATGCTCTCTATTATTAATGGACGAAACAATGAATTTTTTTTTAAATTTAAAAATAAATTGTATACATTATTTTAAATCATGTAAAAAATTGTAACTTGTACATTTATTTATAGAATAAATTGTTTTATTCCTTCTGTTTTTTTCAATATAACTTGATAAGTTTTTTAAGAAGTGCTTGTCTAAAACAGCACGTCTCATCGATGGATTAAATTCTTGGCTTTCTTCGCGATCTTTTGACTGCTCTCTGGAGGAGCGTTTTTCATCAGCGAAATGCTTTCGCGTCGTAAGATGGTTACTTCGTTTCTCCAGTCATCCAAAATGATTCTACGGGAAATGGCTCGGAATTTTATTTTCGAACAATCAAACGCGAAAGAAATTTAACTCCTATAAAAATTCACATTTTACGACATCGACGAGCAAAATTTATGACTTTATTGCATTAACCTGTGATCGTTAAAATTAAAATTATCATTTTCAACACAATTTTATTTAAAAATTTCAATGGGATTTTAATTATTTATGAAGTATAAAATAATTAATGTCAAGAATCACTTATTTTAACTTATTTTATTTTATTCGTATAAATGTGATATAAACATTGCACTATTAATTTAATGCAAGAAAATTTTAGCATTGGGTTTAAGGCGACACCAAAATGTGAAGATGGGGCTTCTAAATTATTTCTTTACATGTCATACTCCAGATTCGCTTGAGTACACTGAATATGGAGAAATAATTTTGTTCATTAATTCGAATCACTAAATCGTCCGTCAATAATCCTCTCAGTACACCGACGCCCAATCGACTTTTACTTTAAACAAAGCAGTCACTCCCTTATTTATAATTTTTTCCGTCAAACTTTCCGCAATATTGAACACAAGTTTCGCCACACGGCGAGTAATGCGCCGACGATCCTCCTCTCTTTCAGCTGAAACCGCGGTGCAGTCCAATTGAATAACGCGGTAAACGTCAGCCGGGCAATGTAACAATTATATCATCAGGGACAGAGTGAGAGCCGCCCGGGGGGTGACTCCGCGTCAGCGCATCTCCGGGCAACTGTCGCGGAGGCGCCGGCAACTTTGCTCATAATCCAATTTAATCGGCCGCGGACTTCGGTTCGCGCCGGCAGTTGAACGCGATATCGGCAAACAACACGTGCGGGCGTGACCCATTACCCCCCGGAGCGGCGGGGGAGGGGGTAAGGGGCGAGCGAGCGGCCCCGGGGGCTCCGCCTGCAGTTTCCCCGATATAACCGTCGTCGAACCCTTCGCCCTCCGCCCGCAATCCCTCGCGTCTCTAAGTGATTTTGCGGCGGACCCCCCCGACAGGAGAGAAATGCCCGCGGAGCACCGCAGCCACGCCGGGCTGCAGGAATCCGCCGCTCTTTGTGCGGCCGCACGCGCCTCGCCTTTCACCAGCCGGCGACGTTTTAATGCCCCGGCGTTTCCCGCTCTTTTTCACGGCCCCTTAAGAATTAATGGGGGGCGGCTGGGGGGAGGTCGTTGATTGGCCGAGTTTTACGGCGAAATTTTGCGGCGCGCGGGCAAATACGGAGCGCGCCCCGTTCGTTAATTAAGGTATTCATTTTTATGCTGATTACTCGACGCGGCGCTTTCGCTCTTTATTGAGGCCGATAAATATCACCGGCGTTTCGTTACTTTTGGAAATTCGAAATCCAGTGTGAATTATTCAGGTCTGTAAAGAACGGTGGGGGTAGGGATGAGCGCGAAGTTTTGAAATGTATTAAGTAAAACTGACTGGAAGGTATAAAATTGACATGACCTTTTAATTGTCGTCGATTTGGTGGTGGCTACCTTTTTTTAATCCAAATTTTATCGTTCATTTGACGATGGTCTGTAAAAGGACCCATCCACCTTATCTGGTTTAATTTTAAAAATGAAGGGTCGGGTTTTTAGAGGGAAAGTTCAAAAATTGAAAATGTAGGTCTTACAGCATTCGCTTGTTTCTACTTCCATGCATAATGCATGGGAAAAATCAATTTGGTCTTTTTGTACAATTTTTCTTACGAGAAGGTAAATTCTTTCTAAATTAAACGTCTTTTTACAAACCAAATGATGAAGCAAGTTTTACAGGTATCCACTTGATATTTCAAAGGATCCAAAATGCTTTTCCCTTCGTGTAACCTAAATAACTTTTATGCCTAATTGCATTAATCTTGTTAATACAAATTTTGTACCACATTTCCCTGTATTAAACAAATTATAAATAATAATAATGTTATATTTACAATTTACATTTAGTAATTTTCGAAATTTTAGAAGGAAGTTGCAATTCAATGAAATTTTCAGAAATTGTAATTTCAAGCTCCATAGCGGAGTGTGTACTTTCACGTGGTGGATGCGAAAATGTGCAGACATTAGGATGCATTACTTGATGAATTTTAGAAGAGCTAAAGCTGGCTGAATTCATTTCCAGCCTTGACCGCAAGAATCGGTGATAAAATGTGCATTCGCTGGGCGACCGGGAATCGCATCTACATTTAAAATTATAAAAGGGCTTGCGGTTCAAAAGCATTTATTTACAAAATGTACAAGGAAACATTAGGGGTTGAATTATAAAAATCTAGTCAATTTAACATTTACACTTATTAGTAGATTCATAGTAAGTTTGCACAAATATTCCTTTTAACAATTTATACCAATTATTTACTTTTTTTAATTTGCTTTATGGTCAAATTAAACATTTATTATAAAAGATCAATTTGTACGAACTTTAATAGACCAGAAAGCTTACAGTAGCTTGACCTTTAATCAATACATCACAGTCTTCGTGAATTTGCAAAATACTTTTTTATGCATTTTCTCAAATGTCGATAATCGACAGCTTGAAATAAAAATTTCCTTTTTCTAAAAAGACTGCTCCAGAAATTGTTATACAATAAAAATGAGAACGATAAAAATAAAAAAAGGAAAATGTAGCATTTTAAAAAAAAATGTTTCATTAAATTCTTTAGAAATAAATAAGATTATTCAATATAATTTTGAACAGTTACGCCTTAGATTTCAAGTGTACCTACTAAACTAAGTTTAAAAAAATAGCTGTATTGATTATTCCGAAAAACATGCTGAAACAACCATCATCAAATTTGACTGAAAATTGAAAAACATCGTACAAAATACATACCTGTTAGAAAATTTTCCAGAAATAGAATATTAAAAGTGCTCAAAACAAACTTCTATCCAACTATCTCAAAAACGTTTTTACAGCCACGCCCGTTTTCTCTACGAGTGTTCGAAATTAATAGCATCACTCGATAAAGCTCGAAAAAATCTTTTTTCGTAGAAAAAAAAGTAATAAAACACAACAATAAAATAACACTTTCGCACAAAAGTTTTACATAAAACGAAGGAATAAATGAACGAACACGTCGCTCGGCGCTTCCTGCAAAGTAATATCCGCGCCCAGTTCAACCCATGAAAAAGGTCATTCCTCAAACAATATTCTAGTCCGAATAGCAATCGTAAAAACAAGGAGCACCAGTTGAGAGCGGGACGCCAAGATAAAAATTTACCTTCCCGCCGCGGCGCTGTTTATTTTTACAAAGAACCCGCAATTTTCATCCCGTCTCTATGTTTACCCGAAGAACAGGCGCTCCTTACAAATAAGTTGCATCCGCAGCGCAAACAATATGTATATTTGCGCCGGGATGGACTCGAGTTTATTTTACTTCCTCGGACGGACACAAGTCGGCGCGGCGGGGCCCCGATGTCCCCCGTTTTATTTACGCGAGGAAAGATAAAGAGAGACCGGGGGGCTGACGGGGAAATCGAGTTGGGCAAACTCATCTATTTCGGAGCGCCGCGCGAGAAAAGCTTTGTCATTTCGCAGCCGACCGCGCGACGATTAACCCGGGCGCGAATCGCCGCAAATTGAGCATGTAAATAGGGCTAAGTCGCGAAATTGCGCCGGCTGAGCTTGCGTTATGTCGCTGATTAAAATTTTATGATAAACCGCTGATCGCCGGGAATTGTTCGCCCCCTGATAAATTCGTCAGGAAAGCTTGTGCGGTATACCGTGTTTGGGTATTTCTCGGGAAGGCTGTGCGTGCAAGATTGAATAAGTGTCTCTTTAAAGTATTTAAATGATTTGCAATATTCTTTTATTGAACTGACGTTACTAATAAGATACTTTGGGCTTTAGAAAGAATTAACGAAATGTTTAAAAATAATTTTCTTTATTTTTATTACATTTTATTAAAAATTTTAATTATTGTAGTATTTATTTAAGTTTGTTTTTCTCTACATTTAATTTTATCACTTTGCGTACGAAAAGTTAAATAACAAATATAATATTCCAAAGACAAATACGGGTTCCTTTATTAAAAAAATTTAGTTAAATCTTTTTAAGGTTTATTCATGAAATAATTTTCATAAAAATACAAGTTCTATATGAATATTCATTTTTTAATCTCATTAATTAATTTATTAATTTGATGTCTTAACTAGAATAAAAGTAGGTATTATTTTTCAATTTCTTGCTATACTTTTATGAAAAAAAAAAAAACAAAAATCAATTTCTTAACCCATACTTATTGAACATTTGCGTGACTCTGTCTTTAATTTATTAATGTATATTAATTTCATATTGATTTTTAAATAAAAATATAGATATTAAAGACGTAAAGTACTACGATTTTTTATTTACCATTTATATAAAACTCGAGTGCTCAAATCTTCGTAAAGTAAAATTCCACTAGTAGTGCGGTCAATATTCAGGTCAGCGGGGATTAAACAAGACAGATAATAAAGTCTTCCAAACACGTACATTCGCATGCGCCTTCGAATTACTAACTAATTTTCGTTAATCGGCGAGCGTGAAGCTTCAAATGGAGTTGATTACGATCGAACAATCGACGCTGTCAGTCGTAGATATCGCGCGGCTTCCGGCGGATAGAAAGCCTCGATCAGCTATGATTCGAGCAACGGTCAGTCATCCCCCGGCGGGCAAGACTCGAAGCGTTTATCCGCGTTAAGTCTGCGATACACCAGGGGGGGAGAGGGAGATGCGCGAATGCGGAAATGCCTCGCTGCCCGCATTAATTGTTAAGCGAATCTCTCCGGGCGGAAGCCTCGGATTCGAACGGAATCCCCGCGTCGAAACTCCCCGCTTTAGGATCCGTTATCGCCCCCTCAACTTCCAGCCTCTCCTCGCTTTTTCACCCCTTCCCTCCCTCTCCCTCTCTCATTCTCTATCTCCCTCGTTCTCTCTGTATCTTCCTCTCGTTCCTCCGCGTGGACGCGCGACGGTGAAATTCACACGGCCAGATCAGGGGATTACCGAAGGTACACAATTTGTGTTCGCTTTCCTCCCTCGTCGTCACTCTCCCTCACGGAAGCGCCTAGATACACACACGCGCCGCTTTTGGTTTCTCCTGCTGACCAATCAAACGGTAAATAACACACGGTCGCTCCAAGTAGCGCCGTGGCGCACTCTCGACCTTTTGTCCTCCTGTATACCCTGCGTGGCGCTTCCCTTATCTGCGGCTATCGCCCCCGAGCTCCTTTCTTTTTTCTTTTCCCTTTCTTGTAAAAATAAAATCAAAGTCTTTCGCTAAGCCGATGTTAAATTTATCGTGACTAACTTTATCAAAGGGCTAGTTTTCGAACTCGATTTTTATAGAAGGAATTGCAGTTTCACTATTTAAATGCTGGTGAATCGATTAAATCGATTTAATTGATAAAGTTCAATTAGTGAAGTTGACTGAAGTACGTTTGTGTAACTTCAACAGCCTTACATCTTATTTTAATAAGAGAAATTTATTTCGTTTTCTGTAATAAGTGGAAAACTTTTGACGTAGTGTGAGTGATTGTTCACTTATTCCCTCATTAGATAAAAGTTTCACGAATTCTTCTTTAAAATATAACTTATAAGCACAAGTTTACTATAATACCAGGACTTAATATAAGGCAGTTTGAAAAGTGCAAAGAAAAGTTGAATGTATCAACTGGGGGCATTTAATAATGAGCAACTTGCTTTTTATCAATACTTTTTAGTGATATATTGCATTATTTAAACGATTTTTTTTCTCAAATTAAATTCTACATAACAAACTTTTTACAATTAACAAAATATCCAAAAACCCTCTTATTTCATTCAATTTATAGCTCATCTCACAATTATAACAATTTAAACTTATTTCAAAGTATAAATCGTATTTCCATTTAATTCGCGTTAAAAATTAAAATGATTTTATAATGACATCATACAAGTTTACCATGCAATATCATTAGCATTAAAAGGTACGAAAGTGTATACGGATTTATTAACATGATTATTTTTGCGCGCGCTCCAATGAAACGCTGTAATTTCGCGCGCATATTCTCTTTGTGCAATCAGGAAAGCAATTTCTAAGCGCGGCGCGCGTGCGTATACCTATGCATTGTTGATCATCAACGATTTATACCGTAATGAAAATTTATGTAACGAGAATCACAAGATCTCGCGCGACTCCTCGCAAGCCACCGCGAGGTACCCGCGCAATATTCCAAAGATTGATAATTAAACTTGTGTTTGCTCACGCAACATCTGAAATTTAAGCTCTCACGCGTGTTTGCCCCGGTCAAATTGAATTTTTCCGCGGTAGATCGTTTACCGAGCAAATGAAAATTATTTCTTTATTGCAAGCTGCAAAGATTGACTTTTTAGGCTCGATGATCTATATATTGTTAAAAAAAATATTTTTTAAGGTGTACCAACTAAATAATTTCTTTGAATTTTATAATAATTCTAAAAACATTGTTTTTTAAACTAACGTGTTTAGTATTTTAAAGTTACTTAGTTGGCACTTGATAGAAATATTTAACTGAAACTATTAATTTTTTTCAGCTGTCGATTTAGCAAGTATAAGCTTCATAATGGATTTGCAAATTTGTCAGACCAGATGGTGCAAATCTCAAAAAGTCAATGGCTGCGCATAAGCCTGATTTACGAACATACGCGGCACTCATCTTGGTTTGCTATAACCATTCATAATAATTTATGCACGCGAAATACGAACGCGTAAATATTTTATTTGGACGGAGGACTCCCCAAAGCAAACCCTGACACGAATGCATAATTCATGCCCTCACAAAAAAAAAATCAGAAATCCAAAACAGTGAAATGAACATTAAACCTTTTCCCAACTCTCATTAAAGCTTATGCTCGATTATCCGCTTTGTTGGTAAAAATAGGACATGGGGAAAAAATGTTGAATTAAAAATTACTACAATCTTTAGTAAGCTGAGAAAAATTTACATAAATAAGGAAATTTTTACAAAACTTATGGTAATTTTTATCAGATTTCGAGTCTGCCTACCATCTTCAAGAATAATTTTCTGAACTTATATTAAATACTGCTCTCTCCAAATATGTGTGAATTTATTTAAAATCCCTTTCACTTATCCAACAAATGAATGACTTACAACGATAAATAAGTCATGCACATTCACATATTCGCATGAATTTCCCTTATTCATATTTAAAAAGTTCAATTTATACTAAAATTATTTGCTAATCATTACACTATATTTTTTCCAGTTCGTCCTCGACTTAGTAATACACAACAGTAATTTTCAATACACCATTTTTCTCCACGCATATATCGCGCTTAACAAATCACTCGAGCCGTCGAAAGAGGGTCGCTCGAGGCAGACCGGGCGTGAATAATTAATGAAGCCCATCGCCGTGAAAGCGTGCGCTTACAATTTTCTTAATTACCAGCGGGGCCGGCCGCCGGTTGACTGACGCACTAATCCGCCGCAAGCTCCCGGAGTAAACAAAACGTCCGGAGGTGACAGCTTTAATCGGGCGACATCAAAGCCCCGGCCTGACGGGCCGTTAAACTCGTTATACCGCGTCGCTGCGGCGCTTTTAATAATCCCGCGCGTCGCATCAAGCAGCCGTCATTATCGCGTCGCGTAGAGCGCAATCTCGAACGGGCCGCGATTTATGGGGGCGCGCGCCTTGTCGAACTCGAGTGGGCGCGCCACGGGCTTACGAGGGCGCATTAGCATAATCTCGCGATTCGACGGCGTCGCGTGTCGCGCATAGGGCCGTTTCCACAAGGCGCGATATACAAGCGCGCCGGAGATTCTGCATCTCTTCCGCGACTCCCCCCCCCAGCGTCTTTGTTGTACACGCGGGGAATCGATGCGAGAGCTTGCGGACCGATACGTGCGTAGCTTAAGCGCCTAAGCGTTTACGAGGGTGTCTTTCTTTTTTTTATTTTTTAAATTGAGATGCGAGCCGTGCGAGTTACGGGGGCTACGTTGCGTATGTACCTTTCAACTTGGAATTGCTTTTGTGGTTCAGGCGAAAGATATTTTATTTAGTTTGAGCTTTTTGCAATGAAGATTGTGGGTTTTGCGGGGAGTGTGGTTAAATAATTTATACGACCATACGTTGTTTAAAGTTTATACACTTGTGTAGAATTGTTCGATATCGATTATTTGAAATTAGATTTTTTTATTGGCTTAACAGCTTTAATCTGCTTTGCATTCCGATCGATTAGTCTAATATTCTGGGCTTTTCAAAATCAACACATTGCTTCATCTCATATTACAAGTAATTAAATAATAATTATAATAGTATTAATATAATACTATTATACTTAATACTAATAACACTTAATAATATATAAATAATTTATAAAAGAAATAGTGACTCAATTCTAAACGAAGAACTTTATAAACAAATAAAAACTAGAAAAAATTGTACATTAAGAAATTATTAATTTCTAGTATATTTATAAAAACATTTCCATCTAATTTTCACCGACTGATTATTTAGATGTAGAATAAATATTTGTGTAATCATTTATAATCCACAGAGTAAAGTTTCGAATGAAAATCTACTTTATATTTGAAATGTCATCAAAACCACTTTGATCAAGAAACGCCGTATAAATTCTAGGGAATATTTTAAGCTATAAAGAGTACTACACTTCAACGTTGTTGAAATTTCATTTAAAAAAAAAAGAAGACGCAGCCAACATTTCCAGAGTAATCAAGTCCAGACGCGGCGGAGTCGCTCGGTTTTTCCTCTCGAAAAGCTCGCGGATCAATTAAGAAAATCATCCCCCTCGCGAAAAAATCCGAGCCATCGCCTCTCTGTTTTTTCGATGTTTTCTCAGCGCCGGCACCTTCATCTCGGCGACGCGCAAAATTCGCGACGTCGCCTAAAAGCGTCGCGAAGTCAAACAACAAAAAAAAAAAGAAGATGGGAAGAAGAAGGCAGGAGCGACGGAGGGTCTCGAGCGCGTCTCTCGAGCTGTTGTCGCGCGATGAAAGGAGCTTCCAGGCGAACGATCTCGCGCGACGTCGGACGCTGCACAGAGGCGGGCTGGCTTCGATTCTTATATAAAGTGAATTGAACGAGCTCGAAAATGCACACGGTCGTTAACACACCCTTCCCGAGTGTCCCCCTTTTCTCGAGTATTTCCCGTCAGTTTTGAGACGCACTAAAATATTGAATCACCCCCGACCCCCTACCCTCCTGCCGTGTGCTTTACTATCGCTTTCCTGCCTTTTGACGGATTCTTAGAAGTACACTTGTTTATCGGGGAATTTTTTAGCTCAAAGTGCACTGTTGACGCTGAGAATTTTTTTATTAAGATGTTTTTTTAAGGTTGGAGAATTCTCGAAATGTATGAAGTTTGTTTTTATTTGTAAAATTATTTCTTAAAAATGCTTTTTTGATAAAATATTTTTCGTGAGATCTACAAAAAAAATCTCGAGTAGACTCCAACCTTCAATCGTTTTAAAAAGTATTTTTAAAGTATATTACTCGGATTAATAAAAAATGAAAGCTCTAGGTACCAATCTAAAATAAATTGTCAAAGAAATTCTAAAAAAGTTTTAATTCAAAGAGCGCCGAAATTCACGGAGCATCCTATCAATAATGTTACCCGTAGAACGAGCAAAAAATTTCTGCGAAAACGTTTATATATTTCCCCTCAGATCAAGCCTGCATGCACTTCTGTCTACGCCAGCAATTTAATTGAAACGAGTTCGTTTACTTTTTTGAACTTGCGATGACGCTCGATTTCATCCTTTTTAACTTGGCGAATAAATAAACATTTTTATCAAAGAAAAAAAAATCGAAATATTTTTCATGAGTTCGAACAATTTTCGTACTCGTGCCGGGATGGAAAATTTTCCTTTTCCTCGTTACACCTAATATAGCTGGTGAGGTTATGAAAGAACTTTAAAAAAAAAGTTACTTCTTTGATACTTTATGCGCACTTTATCACGGTATTTGAATACCTGAATGCTTCGCTTTTAACTTTAAGCCGTATTGAAAAACTTTATATTCTTACTTTAAAAAAAAATTTTGTTACATTAAGCCGCGGCAACTAAAAGCAAGATTAGCCGCGCCCCTCTGCATAGTAATGCAACACTTTATAACCGCAAAAACTCCTCGAGCATCACAACTACCTTACTTATACCGCTGTGTCGTCGATCGTAAAATCAATCATATTTTTTTGTATATTCGCGCAAAATAAAGCTTGAATTTAGAAGAAAATGTACTGAGAGAGACTTTTCGTAAAAATTACGGTGACCGATGATAAACTGGTAAATTTTACGGGAAAATCATCATAATTTTTATCTAAATATTGAACGATATAAAAAACTCCATAAAAATTACAGAGCTTCTCCGGCAATACTTTACTATACGAAGCTTTTCCTCTAAAAATTACGTAGTTCTCTGTAAGCCATTAAAATTCAGGTAAAAAAAACAATAATTTTTTCCCGTAAAAATTTCCAGTACTGCAAATCATCCCTCGATTACTTTCTTTTCCGTAATTTTTACGGTGAACAACTCCATAATTTTTCCGAGAAAATGGTCTCAGTGTGCAAGAGTCGCGTTGACCCAACCCACCGGAATCGAACTTGCACATCCACATCGATATTCAGCCTTATACTTATATCCCAAGCGCGACAAAGCACAGAGGAAGTCTTTGCCGGAGCGAAAGCATTAAAATTTCTTTATCTCGGCGAAGAAAAAAGTATCAACCGAGAATAAGCTTTATGTAGCCTTTATCCGGTGCATCGAATGCAGAGCCGCCGGATAAAAGGAGGAAAAATCCAGAGGCGAGGGCGCGATATTTCCGGTACCGTCTGCGCCTATACGTTCGAGCAAAAAAAAGGAAGCAATTTAGATTTGCTTTGTTCCGTATCTATTACGCGCAATCTTATTAGACGTTTCACGGGAACAAGCGAATTCGATTCCCGGTCTTCTCGTCGCCGCGCCTCAACTGCAAAGGAATACAAAGTGGCGCAACTTCATCACCCTCTCCGCTCCTTTTTCCCTTTCCTGGCCATTCCGTTCTTTTCGCCGTCCTAATTATATTTTTATTTTAATTATAGATTAATGAATAATAATAATGATAGTAGTAAATTATTTTAGTTATTTTTATTCAGTTCGTTCGGTTCAACGGTTAATGTCAATAGTTGCGTGTCATTTGTATTAAATGACACATCGAATAAATTAGTTCCCGTAAATTATTTAGAATCAATATTAAAGCCCTCGATGTTTGACTGTTTGTGCACAATGACAGTGAAGTGTACGAGTGATATATTTCACTTCTGAATCATTCGTTCTCTAAATTGTCAGTGAACAATTTATAAAAATAGAATAACAAAAATAATGTTTGATATTAGGAATAGATGTACTAATTACTGTATTTCGCATGACCGCTTCGCATATTTTAATATTTTTGTAGGTACAAAGAAAGAAATTTTCATAAAATTTTGCGAGAAAAATCCACATAAAAATTACGAGACGCTCTTTCGCTAAAATTCACGAGGAAGATCAATATAAAAATTATGAAACGGTTTTCTTTTTTAGCCTGCTGCTTTTTATGTATACGTTAGATATACCTAACCAATGAATAAAATTTTGAAGCTAATTTAGGGTAGCTAATTTCAACCCCTCGCAATTTTTACACTTTTACGATTTCATCAAAGTGGGCACTCAGTACTTTAATTATATCTGACTGAGCGTGAAATTTAAAAAGGAGGTTTCGTACAATTTCTTGCGTAAAAGGTAGACAACTGTCTTCGCTAAATCCTACTATAAAAAGTTATGTCACCATTTTTTCAGCTTGGTATTCGTCAGCTCAATCCGAGCTGGATCTCTTTCAAAGCAAAATTAAAAAAATGTCATTTCTTACCATTTTTTTCTCACGATTTTTCTAGTACAACGATCAAAATGTATATTATAAATTGACTTAATGATTTACAACTGGGATGCTTATACTCTATAATTAAAATAATTTGATTAACTTTGTTAAATTATTATTTTAAATAAAGAATACCGAACTAATTTAATTTTAATGTTAATTTCGATCATAAAAACTACACTAAACTTTATCATTAAATTATTGTAATGAATGAACGGAAATTTCTCGCAGAAAAAGCATCTAACAAGTCCACTCCTACTAACTCACGACATGAAAAAAAAAACTAATTAACAGCATCGGAGGACAGATGAAACGTAACTCGAGCATCGAATCCATCTAAATTCCGCGCCGAAGCCTTAATGCGGCTTTTAAGCTCGGGATCGGAGCACGACCGCGCCGCCTGGCGCTCCTTAGCGCGCGACTTTCATCTCCGTCGTCGCCGGGGCGAAGACGCCGCACAGAGGGAACGAGGGGGGCGCCTCAGAAGACTACGCGCGCGACGAATCCTCTTTGCGGCTCTCGGCGTCGATTATGCACGCCTCTGCCTTTGCCTCGAGGCGAGCTACCCGGCGTGCGCCGCGCCGCGCACAATGGCCTCGGCCGGGGATGAAATTTCCAGCGCTACGCTGCCATCCCCCCCACCCCCTTCAGCCACCCCATCGCGAACTAAATTACAAGACGTTTTAGGAGAAAGAACAGTCGGACGGAGGCCGCCGCCTTTTCGGATCCGGAAATACAAGGCGCCGCCGGCTTTTTGATCCGACTAAACGAACGTCGTTAGGTGGCAGGCAGGGATGAAGCGGAGTCGATGCCACGCTCCCCCTCCGCGGGCTTTCTCGCGGAGATCATTGAGAGATGCCGCGAGGCTTGTATAGGGTCGCGGCGATTCAGTTCGTGCTTAAAAGACTATATCTGTAGCGGGAATAAATTTTGCTTCTTTGCTGCGATGGCGCTTTAACTTTACAGGATTTTCCAAGTTTTTTAAATGTATTTCTGAGTTTGGATTCTTTTAACTATCCTTTTTTTTATAGAATACTATACTTTTTCGCGCGGATTGGTTGAATTTTCTGGTTATTATTATAGATTAGGTATATCGTTCGATGAACCAGGAAAGAAATTCAATGGATAATTCAATGCTCACACCTTTTTACACTGCGACAATCGAGCAAATAAAAAAGCGCTTTCAAGATATATCCTATATTGATAATTAAAAGTGCTTTTTTTATTTTTATTCTGGAATTTTATAGTATTCCTCGATATAAGAACAATCCATTACTTTCGTTTGAGAATCATCTTTCGCGCATGTACCGAATAGTTATATTTTATAACTCGATGTCGTAAAATGCCGACTTATTGCAAGCTCTTGCTTGCACTAACGGGAATTTTACACACGGAGTGTTAAAATAATCATTTTAATCTTGTGCTTTTTTCTCTTGCTATACGGAAAAAGTATGAATGAGTTTGTAAATTGCATCAATATTAGATTAGCAAATATATTTTACAAACCTAATTTGTGCTGATAAATTAATTATTACACCCTAAATTTGTTCCAAACCCTTAAAGACTCAATACCAAACTAAAATACATAAACATTACAGGCTACAATATTGTTCTTTAAGACCAAAATATCTTATTTCCTAATTTTAACATATCGAAGTTTTGTCCCCTAAAATACGTATTAACTGATCACATCCCCGCCATCATCCATCGCATCCGGTGTGGAGCGACGTCGCAGCTAAGGAAGCGCGTAAGACATTTTCACGCTTCCATTTGAGCAGCCGCCCGCAAGCTCAGCCGAGAAAGCCACGAGATCGAAGCCTTGGGATTGCATGGGTAACGGCGGCCGCGACGTAGCACGCCAGAGGCACTCGCAGCCGCACAGCGAGGGGGTCTAAGTTGCGGCTAAAACCCAGCGGAAAGAATTCAGCAGCCGGAAATCCCGCGCAGTTGCAATCTATCCAAGTTTCAACAACATTACGCGCTTACCTTCTCCATCTCTCCTTCTCTCGCTTGTTACACTTTGGCGGATTAAAACGTTACTTTATTATAAAAGTTCATAATGAATCTCATCAGAGGGTATGAGGGCAAAACGTATGACAGAAGTTTCAAACTATTAGACTTTGGAAGAACCGGCGCGAAGATCCTGCGAGCTTGCCCAAGTCAATTTGTAAGTGGCGGCAAGCGAGTCGGTAAGTAGGTAAATGCGAAAGTGACGTTTTAGCACTGTTCGGGCGTGAGGACGCAGCTGCGCAACTCTAATAAAGTGCGACACTGGGCGAGTCTCAATTTTTGAGAACATCTATTTTCTGGATCACTGGGATAGATTAAATTTTCAATTCGTTAACTTTCACTCACTTGTTATCGTAGTTTTATTTTGATTTATTAGATTTAATAGTATGCACATGCACAAGCTCTACAAATCTAACTTATTTCAAATACTATGTATCACTTTCCGCCTTAATACAATTTTGATTACTTTTCATTGATTATCATGGCACAAAGTAATTAAGTTTCATTATAATCTATTTTAATTATTTAGAAAGAATTCGTTTAATTTTAGATCCTTAAAATATAAATTAAATAATGGTAAAGAAATTCGAGACTCATACTTAAAAGCTTTCGTTTTAATTAAAAAAATAATTCCTAACTGCTGCAAAAACTCTTCTACTTTATTATAAATTATTATCAACAATATTAATTATATTTTAATTAATTTATAAATAGAAATGTTGCACAGTTTACTCCAATTCAGTAGAAATAACGATAATTAGTACTTTTCGGATGCAATAATGTAAAAAGGAAAATACTTTTAAAACCTTTGCAAATTAATGATAATGAATAAAAATATGATATTCCCTTCTACATTTTTTGCAACCTTTTAGCAAAAAATAATTCATAAAACATTTCCATTTCCTTAAAACAAATTTTTCAAAGTTGCTAGTAAATTTTAAATAAAAATTAATTTTTATATTAAAATATTAAAATATAAAATATCACGGAAAAAGCGTATTCATTTCACACAACAAATAAGCTCCCCTTTCATCAAAAACACAATTTACCCCTGCTGTTTGCATTTCGCGCAACATTTCCCGCGTGCTACTTTAAAAAGCTTAATAAATTCTCCTGCCAATGCAAATCAATTTTTCACGCATCAAAGCACATTCAAAATCGCAACAAACGAACAAACCCCTCTCAACTCCGCGTCCCTCCAGCTCACTCAACCCAGCCCCAAGCCAATAATAGCCATCGCGAGTCATTTAAAGGCGCCGCCCAATAAGTCGGAAAAAATCCGCGTGAAAACCGGGACACGAAAGCGTCAATTTGTCGCGTTACACGCACGCGTACGCGAGGGGGGGCATATTTATAATGCAGCCTTCGAGGCCTCTCGCGAAGTTCTCGAAGCCGCGAGGGTGCTCGAGCCGCCCCCGCGAGGCAGCCGCCCCTTCATGCATCGACATGTTTCCCAATTAAAAGTCCGCGCGCCGTCATTGTTCTCTAGGGCCGGGAGACGCGTACAAGAGACACGCGGATGAAGCGAGCCCCTTCACATTTGGCAGTCGCTTGTCTCGCGCGCGTCTAAGTACGCGCGGGCGCGAAGTGCTGCCGCGAAATGGACTGTTGCGGAGATCATCGCTGATAATGACGTGCGCTCTACTCTCTAAATTTAATTCAGTGATAGTTGCGCAACTGATCCGAAAAAAGTGTATACACGCAGAGAATTTTCTCGTAAAATTTATGAGAAGTTCACCGTAAAAATTACGTGAAAAAACGTAATCGTGGGACGGTTGGCCACACTGGAAATTTTTAC
>UXGC01000580.1:0-83135 GCA_900480045.1 Eurytoma adleriae | reverse complement strand
AAATATACAGACTTACAGCTTTTGGTTGGTAATACCATAATGGAACTTTATCATCCATTTTAGAAAATACTATAGCTACTTGTTTTCGTATTCGTTCAGGCAAGGTAGTTATGAGTAAAAATAGCAAATGGTCAGTGCGTGACACTGGAATCCAGCTAAACACTTTACAATGTTTTTGATGACGAAGCCAGTGTCTGGGCACTGGCATGACAGGAGTGTGAGATAAGGCTACATACATACTCCAACAGGTATGATGGTGTCATTCCAGTGCTTAACACTGGAATCCAGAAAAAAAGAAGCCTATGTCACCTACTCAGATGACATTATGGAAGCTGGGATGACATCCTTCTCACAAGCAAAATGTTCATGCAGATAATATTTAACTGTGATTGAAGACCTCTTTTAACTCTTTTATATGACCAAGCTTAATGATCTCAATATCATGAGAAGAATAATTGCCATTTTTAGGCATAATCGCTTTTTTAAACCCTAATTTTTGTGCTTCCCTTAGTCTGAGATCAGCATGCGAAACATTCCTAATTTCTCCTGAAAGTGCAACTTCACCGCAGATTATTGAAGAAGTTAGTAGCGGTAAATTTACTAAACTTGAAATAAGGGAAGCAGCAACAGCAAGATCAGCTGATGGTTCCTGTATTTTGAGTCCTCCTGCAATGTTTAGGTATACTTCTTTATCATGCAAAAACATTTTACAACGAGCACTTAGCACCGCGATGATCATAGCTAATCTATTAATATCCCAACCAACTACTGCCCTTCTTGGAGTTGCCATATTAGTCCTTGCTATTAATGCTTGCACTTCCATTAAGATTGGTCTTGAGCCTTCAACTCCTGCAAATACGGCGCTGCCAACTACTTCTCTATCATGTACGGTCAAGAATAATGATGATGGATTATCAACAGGCATGAGTCCTGCTTCAGACATCTCAAAAACACCAATTTCATTTGCAGGGCCAAATCTATTTTTAATAGTACGTAAAATGCGATATTGATTACTATTTTCACCCTCAAAATATAGTACTGTATCTACCATATGCTCCAGGGTTTTAGGCCCCGCTATTTGTCCATCTTTCGTTATATGGCCAACTATTAAGAGAGAAACACCATATTGCTTTGCAAGAACAGTCAATTCATGAGCGCAGGTACGGACTTGAGTTACAGTTCCTGGTGCTGATGTGACTTTGCTATCATACATAGTTTGTATAGAATCAATTATCAAGAACTTAATACTTTTATTTTTCCTTATTGTTGCTACTACATCAGTTAAAGATACTGTAGATAAAAGCTTAATTTTAGGTTCATTTATCTTAAGACGCTTTGCTCTGAGGCTCACTTGCTCTAAAGATTCCTCGCCAGATGCATAAAGACATTCAAAAGAGGAAAGTTGTACAACATTAGCTGCAATCCTAAGCAAAAGAGTAGATTTTCCAATTCCAGGTTCACCACCAATTAAAATGCTAGCACCTTGAACGATACCTCCACCAAAAACTCTATCTAACTCTTCTATTCCTGTTAAAAAACGATCGGGGGTAATAATTTCACTATCTGATAACGCTTTTATTGAAATTGGTGCAGATGTACTTCTCGTTTCTGTTTTTAGTACTATTTCTTCGACAACCGTATCCCAACTGTCACATGCAATACACCTTCCTACCCACCTTCCAGTGCTATGACCGCAGAATTGACATACGTATGCAGTTTTCATAAAAGCCAAAATTATAATTGTAATAAAAATTAGCTAAATAAGTGAAATAAATTTAAATAGAGAAAATTACCAATCACACTTTTTATCTTGTGGTTTTATTTGCAATATTGCTACTAAGCTGACTAATAAGCAAAAAATTACATAAAGCCCAGCAGCAAAGTCTATTTTAGGAAACATTATAGTAAACCAAGTGCATATCATAGGAGTAAATCCTCCATGCAAGGCAAAAGAGATGTTGCGTGATAAGCTAACACCACTAAATCTAACATTAGTAGGAAAAAGCTCAGCAGTAACTATCCCTATAGGATTAATACCCCTCTCGATTATAGAAAGAGCCATAACACTTAACATGATTATAAGATAGCTTTTATAGTAATATGCAATAGATAACATAGGACAACATAATACCATTGTTATCACTATAAATAAGATTGCAGTGCGTTCTCTTCCTACTTTATCAGCTAAAATTCCAAGCACTATTGAAGATATCGGCATTAATATGCTGGTTATAATGAGTACAACTTCGTTGACATACGTTGTTACATAAGTTTCAACAGACACTATTTCTTTTGCAATTGTTCTAAGAAATATGGTAAATCCAACAGCAACATTAACAGGTACAGATATTAAAATAGCAAGTATCAGGGCTCTTTTATAGCGTTTTGTAAGCTCTATTATTGGTAAATTAGGTAAATTTCTTTGTTCTCGATTTTTTTCATACGCTGGAGTTTCTCCTAGTGTATATATACTATATGCGCTTATTAATCCTAAAATGGCTGAAAAAATAAACGGCAGCCTCCAACCCCAAGCGTTAAAATCAGTGGTTTTTTTACAGATGATCACTGCAACCACAGAGAGCAATATGCCAATGGAGCGACCAAAACTTATTATTCCAAAAAACATTCCTAGTTTTTTCTTATTAGGTAAATGCTCTATGAGATAAACAGAGCTACCTCCTTGCTCAGCGCCAAGTGCAACCCCTTGTATCAGATGGATTGAAAGAAGCAATGTAGTAGAGGTTATTCCTATTTTACTATAACTTGGAATAAACGCAACGAGACTAGAAGGAATCGATATTAGCAAGATAGCAATCGTTAACGCCATTCTCCTTCCATACCTATCACCAATGTGACCAAATACAGATGCACCAAGTGGTCTTACCATTGCACCCATTCCTGCAATTCCAAACAATTGCAATATGCTGTAGTAGATATCTTTTGCATAACAAAATTCTCTACTAATTATATTAACCAGATCAATAAAGAGCATATGGTCATACCATATTGCGATTCTACAGAGTATTGTTGCAATCAATACTCTTGTTTGTTGATTGTACACTTAGTTTAATTTATAAATGTCTACTTATTTTTATTTTGGCTGCTTTTTAGAACTTTGCAACTCAAGCGTATGGCTTATATGTAAATATTATTAAAATTGGAACTTGCATAACCAGATATCATGCAAGTAGTCCTTTCTTGTCATCCGAGTAGCTGATCTTTATTATAATGTCATCCAAGTAGCTGACACTGGGATCCATTGTTCTTTTTTCTGGATTCCAGCGTCATGCGCTGGAATGACATGGTGGAATGTCCTTCTTGTCATTCCAGTACTCCTTTTCTTGTCATCCCAGTGCTCCGACACTGGGATCCATTTTTCCATCATCAGAAACGTTGATTACTTTTATACTCGTAAATTTAACTGGATCCCAGTGTCGGACTGGGATGACACCTCTCTTAAATTACTTTAGCTACAAATATCAAGAAATTTACTAAGCAGAAAAAAGACAAAAGAAATCCCCTATTAGCTAGTTGTGACTCCTGAAAATTGGCCTGTCTTAAACAGACCGTTTCAGCTTATATGGTTAAAAAACTGGAAGTTTTGTAAAGAAATAAGATGCACATAGTGCAAAAAATTAAAAATAAGACGACAACTGCGTTATGCTTTTGTCGTTTAATCTGCACAGACGAAGATAAATAGTATAGCGTTATCCTTATGGTAAGGGAGTTGAAAAAATTTATAAAGCAGGTTCTTTCATGAGTTTTTTTGCGAACATCAAACAATTACTTAGAAAAATTGGAAAGACCATTAAAATATTTTTTTACTTTTTATTCTATATATTTCAACATATTACCTTTAAGTACTAATAATTATGGCATTATTAATAGTTGAGTCGCCGGCAAAGGCAAAGACGATAGGTAAATATTTGAGTAAAGAATTCAAAGTGGCTGCATCCTTTGGCCACGTCAGAGATCTGCCAGCGAAGAATGGTTCTGTTGATCCTGATAATGACTTTGCCATGAAGTATGAGATTATTGAAAAAGCAGAAAAGTATGTAAAAGAGTTAGTCAAGGAAGCTAGTAAAACATCAGATATATACCTTGCAACAGATCCAGACAGAGAAGGGGAAGCAATAGCTTGGAATGTGATAGAGGCACTAAAGGAAAGAAAAGCAATCAATGATGAAAGCAACATTCATAGAGTAGTCTTTAACGAAATAACAAAAAGAGCAGTGCAAGAAGCTATAAAAAATCCACGTGAAATTAATATGGACTTAGTGCGTGCACAGCAAGCACGCAGAGCTTTGGATTATCTAGTTGGATTTAGCTTGTCACCGCTGCTGTGGACAAAATTGTCGGGAAGCAAATCTGCAGGGCGAGTGCAGTCTGTTGCATTAAAGCTTATATGCGAACGAGAGGATGAAATCAGTAAGTTTATAACACAGGAGTATTGGAGCATAAAGGCAGAAATGCAAAATAGCAAAGATGAGGCTTTTTTTGCTATGCTAAGCCACTATGACAATAAAAAGCTAGAAAAATTTGATATTAAGAATGAAGAAGAGGCAAAGAACTTAGTCAGGGAGATCGAGTCAAGGCAGTATGCTGTAAGCACAGTAGAACGCAAGCAAGTTAAGAGAAACCCGCTTCCTCCATTTATCACCTCAAGTCTTCAGCAAGATGCAGTGAATAAACTGTATTTTAATGTGAAAAATGTTATGCGAGTAGCGCAAAATTTATATGAAGGTATCAATATTGGTGGTGAAACCGTAGGGTTGATAACTTACATGCGTACAGATGGTTTTCATATTGCAGATGAGGCTATAAACTCAATCAGGGGATCAATTAAGTCATTATATGGTGATAAATATTTACCGCAGTCTCCTCGTAAATATGTAAAAAAGGTCAAAAATGCTCAAGAAGCACATGAAGCAATTCGTACAACTGATATCAACAGAACGCCGGGTAGTATTAAGGATTACTTAACGCCAGAGCAATTTAAATTGTATGATTTAATCTGGAAAAGAACCATTGCAAGTCAAATGGAATCGGCGATCCTTGATCAAGTGGTAGTTGAAATTAGTTCTACTGACCAGAAAGTAATTCTGCGAGCAAGTGGATCAAGTATATTCTTTGATGGTTTTTATAGAGTCTACCAAGATAACATAGAAGCCGAAAATGAAGGCTTGCTGCCTGCCATGAAGGAAGAGGAAACGTGCAAGTTGATTTCTGTTGATCCGAAACAGCACTTTACTCAACCGCCACCTCGTTATAGTGAAGCGAGTATAGTAAAAAAAATGGAAGAAGTCGGTATAGGTCGCCCATCAACTTATGCAACAATTATTTCGGTATTACAAGATCGTGAGTACGTTTCATTGGATAACAAAAGATTTATTCCAAGCAGCCGCGGTAAGATCGTAACTATATTTTTGGAAACTTTTTTTCAGCGTTGTGTAGAGTATGACTTTACAGCACAAATGGAAGAAAGGCTTGATTCAATCTCAAATGGACATGCAGATTGGAAAAAAGAATTGAGCCATTTTTGGGTGCCATTTTTTGGTCATGTAAACTCTGTCAAGCAAATGACACATGATGAAATTTTCAGTGGCATTCACAATTTGGTAGTCGATTGGTTTTGTTCAGAGGAAGGAAAGGAAGAAATAGGTAAAAAATGTCCTAATTGCTCTGGTGGCATATTGAAATTGAACTTTGGAAAAGCCGGGGTGTTTCTTGGATGTTCTAACTATCCTGAATGCAACCATACAAAAGAAATTACGGGCAGTAATGACAATTCAGAATATCCAAAAAGTTTGGGTATAGATGATGTGACAGGCCAAGAGGTAATGATCAAAAAAGGTCCTTTTGGACTTTATCTGGAGTTTAATAGTGAGTCAGAAAAGAAAAAAAAAATTTCTGTACCAAAAGATATAAATGTTAATGATATTGATCTAAATACCGCCACTCGATTACTTTCCCTGCCGAAAATAATCGGAGAACACCCAGAAACTGGAAAGGAAGTAAAAATAGGTCTTGGACGATTTGGGTACTATATTCTCTATGATGGTCGATACTTTTCTCTTAAAAAAAGCTCTAAGGAGGTATTAGACACACAATTAAACGAAGCTATACAAATTATTGAGAGCAGCCCACGCAAAGAGCTAAAATCTCTTGGTTTTAATGAAAAGGGAAAAGAAGTTTTTATCTGCAACGGTAGGTACGGATTCTATATAAAATGCGGTAAAACAAACGTTGCGTTGGGCAAGAATGCAGATATTGAAAGTATAGATCTGAAGAAGGCTTTAGAGTTAATTAAGAATAAAAAGTAGACTTCTTGCATAACCATTCTTTATATGTTCTTTATTGTTGTTCCAGCCCTACACGCTGGAACTGAGAAAAAAGAGCCTGAATTACAAGAAAGAAAATATTCAGATAACGAGAAAGTTGTCACCTGGTTAGCAGCTACAGTCGTGTGACGCAGACGTGCTACCAGGAAAATGTCTCTATCAGAGTTAAGCTTTGCTGGCAAAATGAAAAGTAAGACCAGCTTCTATACCGTGTGTGTGAAACACTTGATTGCCTATACTGATACTTTCTTTGTGTAACTTCTGGTCCGATGGTTTTTGACCTTTCTTCAATTCTAATATCTTTTTTCCATCTGGGTTTTCCTGTTGCTTTGCTTTCATTTCTCCTAACACCTCTGCTTCAAAATCAACATTACTACCAAGAACACCAAAACCTCTATATCCGATGTGCATATTTACATCTTCGTTTATACGATAATCAAAGCCAGCTTTCAATTGACCTGCAGGTCTTATTGACGATTTTTCAAACATTGTCATTCTTGTTGCACCGACTCCAACCCCAACATAAGGAGAAAAAGAGAAACTATCACTTTTCCAATAATGATAAACATTTGCCATTACAGATGCGTTTTCTACTTGGTCATGATTAATTACAGTTTTATACATATAAGTTTTTTTATTAGCACTCTCATCAACGTCTTTTAGATACGAAACAGTTACTTGATTACTTGATAAACCAACATTATCTACTTTTACAGAAGAGTACATCCCTTCCAATTCAGCTCTATAGCTATTATTGCCTAGTTCTCCTGTGTAACCAAACGTTACATTTGCAGCAAAAGGTGGATTATAATCTCCTTTATACTTACTTATTAACTGACCTTCTGTTCTCTGAGCGTCTATGTCATTTATAGATACACGGTTATCATCTGTAGCATCTTTGCCTCCAATTTTTGCTTTCAACTTACCCAAGTTCAAATATTGACCGTAATATCCACCACCAAAGTAAAATCCTTCTGTTTCACTTGCAAAAGATTGTTGTGACAACAATAAAGCAAGTGCCGTAACTGCTAATGTTTTTTTACTCATCATGACTATTCCTCTAGTTAAAATAGCTAATCTAGTACTAATTAATTAAAAATGATTTAATATGAAAAAACTAATTATTTTCTAAGCTAAAAAATAGGTAAAATTAACCTCTATCCTCGATTTTATTGCCGTCTAGTTTGTCCTCATCTTCAAATTCATCATCGTCAAATTCATCCTTACCGTCTTCATCATCAAACCCATCACCACCTTCAAACTTATCATCAATATCCTCGTCTTCAAACCCATCTTCAATCTCTGGCTCATCGTATATTGCATCTTCAGTTTTAGCTTCAACAGGATAATCAGCAGCTTCAATAGCATTACTCTCTTCTTCATTACTAATCTTATCTTTGTTAGCAGCAGAAAAGACCTTGTTTGGATCATATGGCTCTTGTGTAGGCACACGTGTTGGTTTAATCAGCCTCCTTGTGAATGTGCTATCACTATAGTACAAAATTTTCTTTGACTTAATTGGATAAGTCGACTCTATCAAAATTATTTGATCATCACGTGGCAGCATAATAATTTCTTGAGGTAAGAGCAATGCTCTCTGTGTTTCAGAGATATGCAATGATCTTGATGCAGGATTCAAGTCTAAAAATTTAGGTTTGTTTAATGATTCTTGTTGTACAGTTTTGTTTCCTATAAGCTGAGATATCAAATTAGCCGTTTCAATATTATTGGCTGCAAAAGTTATTCTATAGGTTGAGTTTGATAAAAAGGAGTTCATTCCTGCTTCTTCATATATTCCTTTAAGCTGTTCAGTATCTTGAACAATTAAAAATAACCTTACTCGATAGCCACGAAAGTATGCGATGCCCGTTTGAAATTGCTCCATTTTTCCAAGTGTTGGAAACTCATCCATTAAAAATAATACGCCGTAAGGCTCGTCATCCGATGGCAATTTTCTACATAAAAACTCAGTTGCCTGTTGGTAAAAAACCTGCATTAAAGGCCTGAGCCTAGTTAAGTTATCAGGAGTTAAACCAACATAAACTGTAGTTTTCTTCTTTTTAAAATCCAAAATATTAAAATCACTTGATGCAGTTGCAGTATCGATCAATGGGTTTGCCCACAATTCAAGCGACGAGTTCATAGTTGACACAACACCTGATCTTTCTTTGTCAGCCTTTTGCAAAAAAGCTGCAATGTTCATATACGCTACCGGATGTATTATTTTACCCATTGTGTCCAAAACTACAGCAAGATTGTAAACTACGTCATCGCTACGCATCGTACGCACAACCTCACCAAAAGATTTAACTTTCTCTGGTGCAGCAAGTAAATATAGTACCACCCCAACAAATAAGCTTCTTGCTTCGTTTTGCCAAAAATCTTGTTCAGGCATGATTAGGTTAGCTATTTTTTGCACATCGTCAACCATCTGTCCAGGTTTTTCACTAATCCATTCCAGTGGATTATAACAATGGCTTACCCCATCTGGCTGCGCTGGGTTCCATACATATACTTTTTGTCCTTGTCGCTCTCGCCAACCACTTGTTATTTCATAGTTTTCTAATTTTATATCATGCACAATTACCGAATCATTCCAAAATAACAAATTAGGAATTACAAAACCAACACCTTTACCAGAGCCTGTAGGTGCAAAGAGCAATGCATGCTGAAACCCATCAGCAATAAAATATCCTCTCTTATCTTTACCAAGCAATAGACCTTTTTTGCTTCTTAATCCCGCTTTTCGTATGTCTTTCTCTGATGCCCACTGTGAATCTCCATGAAGTGATTCTTTCTTTTTAAATGGCCGCCACTCAATTAGTCTTTCTCTCACATTCCACAAAATAATCATCAAAACAATTTGAGGCAGTAGAGAAGATACAACTAATTTAATTTTGAGCTCAAAGCTATATAGCTCTGGATGATGCCAACAATATTGTATATGATCAAAAATTGTCGGCCAGAGAGCTTGAGGAAAAGGTGTCAAGCTAGGATTAATTGCTCTAAAATCTACACCATCTGGACCATCAACAAATAGGTAGAATAATATACCAGACAAATAGAAGCAAAATTCAAGTATGCTAAAAGATACTACACCTCCTATGAGAATATTGCGTAGGTGATTTCCATTACTCATAAACTACTTTTTCTTAACTTACGTATAAATTTAAGTATTTTCATTTGAAGATCTAGTAAATAATATTTCAGAAATGCTTCTTTTTCCACCACTGGTCCTTTTGAGTTGAATAACAATGTCAATTACATTTCTAATGTATGGTATGATCTGATCTGGGGGAATTCCAAGATTTGCTTGCATAACCATAAGTTTTATTTGCTCAAGAGCCATTGCCGGACTATCCGCATGAAGAGTTGATATTGACCCTGGGTGGCCAGTGTTTATTGCTCTAAGAAAACTAAAAGCTTCTGCTCCACGCAGCTCACCAACTATTATTCTATCTGGTCTTAAACGTAAACATGCCTCTATCAAATCTTGAGTGGTCACTTTTGCCCTGCCTTGCCCTCCTTTAGAAGAAATTAAATGGACTTTATTGGGATGATCATTCAAAACTATCTCTCTTGCATCTTCAACAGTAATAATTCTTTCTTCAGATGGAATAGCACGCAAAGTAGCATTAGTAAAAGTGGTTTTACCAGTGGAAGTTCCACCACTAATTATGATATTTTTCTTACTTATTACAGCATATTCTAAAAACTCTTTTATTTTTTTTTGTTTCAGTAGCAAATCTAGGTGACGATCTACTGGATTATCGGTCACTCCTATAACAGTTTCAGAAAAAGCCCCCATTTTTTCATAATCATCCAATGCCAATTGCATAGAAGAAGGTTTACGAATTGAAATGACTACTTTATCAGGCTCACATGCTGGAGGAAACACTATCTGTATACGATAACCATTTGGTAATGTAGCTGAAAGCAGCGGTGTCTCTTCGCTCAGTTTTTGTTCTGTAGCTTGAGCAATCAACCTGCTAAGAGATTTTAAATGATTAAGATCAAATATTTCTAACTTTTCGCATCTTATTTCACCGCGATTTTCAATCCATACTTCCTTCGGTTTATTTATTGATATTTCATTTACACCTTCCTCTTGAAATATCCCTTGTAATGGCTCCAAGTATGTATCAAGTGCAGCATAGTTCATTTCAGTTATTTAATATTGACTGTGGAGGAAATACTATATCTTGGTTAACAAATACTTTCAATGCAGTTCCTTGATTAACATAAATAGTTGGTTTTTTATCTACACTCCTATCAACTATATCTCGCATGTCTTTGGAAAAATCATTAATTGATTTTTCAATTGCACTTTCATAAACTGACTTACTTTTTTTCTGAATTTGCTTTAATAATGCCTTCACATCTTCTAAAGTAATAGGGATATCCTCTTCAGTAACTTTTTGACCTGCAAGTGCTGTGCTTAGAACCTTCGCGATCTCTTCTTTCATGATCTCAAATAAATTTTGCTCGCTAGAAGCATCTTGAATTCTACTAATAGCTCTAGGACCTAATTTCCATTCTTCTTTTTTAACGGCTTTAATTGCTGTTTTAATATCACCTTCCCCCAATCCACTTACAATCACTTCTTTGAAAGAGAAAATGTCTATTTCAGTGCCAATGATAGATTTTGCTGCGTCCATAACAGTTAACACATCGACAATATTAGAAGCCTTTTGTCCTATAATAGCTGAACCAATCGAAACACCAGCAAGTGCGACTGAAGAGAATAATGCACCTGCTATTTTATTATCAACTATTCCAGCTATCCCTGCCCTTCCAAGCTCATCGGTACCAGATGATGAAATAGCAACATCTATACCATGAGGAAGAATGATCCTATTCCAATTTATGTTCACGCGGGCTTTTGCAACATTTGAGTCGAATGAATAACCACCTATTAACCTTGAACCTTTTGGTATTAAAATTGTATCACCAGTTTCTGCATAAACGTCTCTACTAACAACAGCACGGAGCATTCCTTGTAAGTCAGAACTTATTGCAGTTTCAAGAATAGCGTCAATAACTTTACCTTGAATAATCATTAAACCAAGCTTTCCAGCTTTGGTAGCTTTGCTCGATTGTGCTGAGGTATTGGATAAAACAGCATCTGTAGCTTTACCTTCCCCACTACTACCTGAAATTGCTAACATTTGTGCACTACGTCTGTCTCTAGGATAACCGCCACCCCCTATTGTAGGAAATGAAGTAGGCAAATTGCTAATAACATTACCAGAAGGAAAATTTTGCTTTGGTAAAACAGGTATATTTGACAAGGGAATTTCTTTTAGTTGCTCTTCTTTTTTTGTCACTTCCTCTTTTTTGATTTGTTTTACTTCTGGTATGACTTGTGGAATAGGAAGAGGAGGTAAGGGTGGCAAGAGATCAGTTACTACTCTTTCGGAAACTATTGCATTATCTGGAACTTGTTCTAACTTTCCTCTCAATTCTTGAATGTTTTGCTTTGTTTCCTCTTTTTTAACAATCTCTGGACCCTCTTTATTAGAAGGACTAAAATAAAGATAGTACACTCCACCAACTAAGAGCGCTACCATAACTATCATCAATGCCTTATAACCTTGATTAGAGCCAACTGTTACTACCTTGCTTTCTATCTCTGATTCATCTTCTACACTATTATGCCTTTCTTTACTCATATTATATGTACCACAACTAAAGTGACCTATTTATAACTTCAACTTCACTACCTTCATAACGCATTAATAGCTTTTTATGTACTCCTTTTATTACAACATAATCATCAAATAACAGCCTTTTACAGGATTCGCCTTCTATAAAAATCTGAGGAATTTTATTACTATTTCTAAACTTTAAATAGGTTAAATAACCATCATCGAATAACTCAATTGGAACTATATCTACGTTACCACCTTCATCAATATATGTATAGTTGTACCTCGTATTATTTTCTTGTATTATTTTTTCTGGCTTTTCTGTAATGTATTGCATTTGAGTAGGTAAAGAAACCTCATCTAAATCAACATCAAATTCATCTTCTTCTTGAGGATAATAAAAACGTATTACGTAAGATATATCCTTTTCAACGGAATAATCATGATCCACTTTTTTAGCATCAGTATCTGGGTATTTATCGTAATTTGGTCTTGAAATTAGATCAAAAATGTAATTTCTCTTTTTAGTTGTCGTAATAATCATGTTAGTGCGACTACTGACTTCAAATGGCATGATAAGCAGTTTATTATCATAAGGATTAATTTTCCAACTTGATGCATCACCAACAGCAATATTTTTGACTTTTTCCCCTTCTGCAAACTCAATATAAGAATAGTAACCTTGACTAAAAATTACTGTAAACACCTCATTAGGGCTATATACAAAAGTCTTTATTCTACTATCTACAGAAATAGGTTTATTATTAATAGATGCATTTAAGTTGCCACTTATTAGTAAAGCTAAAACTAACAATATCCTACACATATTCATCATCTACTCTATATGAAATAACTTGAAACCCTAACGGGTTAATATATCTTTGCTGATCATTCATTTCAAGCGATGCATATTTATACGACATCACAACTATCTTATTTTTCCTTGAGGAATTTCCATCTTTTCGTGTAAATTCTATAGAAAATCTCACTTGAAGAGCATCGTTACCTAATTTTTGAATTGAACGAATTTTCAACTCACCTTTAGCATCTGAATATAAATTAAAAAGGTCATTCATATTCTGCGATTTTATATAATTGCTAAATTCACTATATACACTAGGCGAAGAAAACAACCTTACTTTTGTATAATAATTATAATTATAATTATATGGGTCAAAAACCTCCCTTGCTTTTATATACTCTGAAATAAAATAATCGTTCAGCGTTTCATTTGCAGAATATTGTTTTACTGTAACAGGATCAACCAATTGCACTATTCCTGACTTTTTGTCAATTTCTATAACGAATGGCTCAATAGTGCTACTTGTGCTAATTTTAAATATAGCCAATATGCTTACAGAAATTGCAACTAGTAATATTAATGTAAATAAAAGTAAAGTATTTCTCTGAGCAACAACTGTGCTATAGCGACTTGAATTCCAATTTATATCCTTATCCAATGACTCATTACTTTTTTCTTGTTTTAAAAATTTCAGCATCTCAATATTCTTAAAAATCTTAACTTATATTAATTAACATAGCAAGCTAACAAAGTAGTTATAACAAAAAAGCTAATAAACCCTTAATCCATGGCCTAACTTGCCAAATTTTGTTTCCATATATGAATCATTATATTCATTGCGTTCCATAATAAGTGGTATACACTTTGTAACTTCTATACCGTTATTTTTCAACTCTGATAACTTTCTACCATTGTTTGTAAGTAATTGTATTTTGTTAATGTTCAATTTCTTAAGTATTTTAGCTGCAACAGCAAAGCTCCTTTCATCATCTTCAAAACCCAATACTCTATTTGCATCAACAGTATCAAGATTATATTTTCTTTGCATACTGTATGCTCTTAACTTATTAGTTAAACCAATGCCTCTCCCATCTTGCATCAAGTATAATATAATGCCATTCCCAAAGTCGGTCATTATTTGAATCGCTTGATGTAACTGGCTTCTGCAATCACATGATAAGCTGTCTAATAAGTCTCCTGTATAGCATGAAGAATGAATTCTCACTAATGGCTCATTATCTTTATCTGGATTGCCAATGATAATTGCATAATGTTCTCTTCCGCCACTTTTGGTTCTATAAGATATGATATCTACTTCTTGAGTCTGTTTTAAAAATAATGATGTTTTGCACACTTCATACACACTATGATTTTGTTGAAAATCATTCACAAGTAATGTATTTAGTGCAATAATGTCATTTTCTTCACACCAATTTCGCATTTCATGTTTATTCTCAAAAGTCATATCAGCCACTAACGCGTATGGCAATAATTCTGAGAACTTAAGCAAGGCAACAGCATACGCATCTATTGTCTTTGAGCATTGCAACTCTTTTATGCTATCTTCCTTTGAACAGTTTATTAAATGGAGCAGTTCATCAAAATTGCTTATCAATAGACGTTTGCTACTATGTTCTTTACTCTGACATATGTATTTTACCTTACTTGCAGTCAAAGTAACATACACATTACCTGATATAAGCTTATATTGACTAAATAAATTTTTTTCTAAAGTTTCAGCAGCAGCAAGCAATAGATAGTTATTTTCATCATCATATATTAAAATTGGAAGACCACGCCTGACTTCACTGATGGCCCTTTCTACTTTATTTCTACTTTGATTTCCTATAAACATTTCACCTACACCAAAACAACTTGGTGCGGTCGAGAAGACTTGAACTTCCAAGGCTTTGTGAGCCACAGCGACCTCAACGCTGCGTGTCTACCAATTCCACCACGACCGCACTTTATTCTAGTTTCTATATAATTACTTTAAATTACTTAATCATTTTAGGATTTTTCATCTAAAGTGTCAATCTGATACTAGGATAATTTAGGAAATGCCTGTATAATTTAACTATGAATTTTATGGTTACAAACTTTAATCATTTAAGATAATCTTACTACTAATTCTTAATTTAGGTCTTTATACAAATGAAAATAGCTAATATCTTCATTTTTTTAATTCTATCTCTTACAATTAGCTTTTACCCCACTCATGCACAAATATTGTACACATGGTCTCAAATCATTCCAGAAAATAAATTAAGCATACGTGCGATTATAGACAATAACATGTGTCCCATTGCTTACGTCGATAATAAGGCAGTAGAAATGCTAAGTCGCAGCTCAATTAACAATACCGAAACAGTTTGTGAACTGATAGTAGAAACAAATGCTCAAAACATTAGTATTGACAATATAAAAGTTCCCGTATTAGCGGAAAAGATCAGCAAAATTGCCTTCATTGGCGATACAGGATGTAGAATAAATATGTTATTTCAGCAAGAATGTAATTCTGTAGATAACTGGCCTTTGAAAAAAAATTTAGATTCAATCGCTTTTCATAAACCAGATTTAATTATCCATGTTGGTGATTATCATTATAGACAAACAAAATGTAGAAACACAAAAAAGTGCGGCGATATTTATGGATATAGCAAAGAAGCTTGGTACGCTGATTGGTTTGAGCCTGCAAAAGATATTTTAACACAATCTCCTTTTCTTTTTGTTCGTGGAAATCATGAGAGTTGTAATAGAGCTTATGAAGGATGGTTCAGATATTTAGATTCATACCCCTTTTTCCCTCAAAAATGTGAAGATCTTATTTCCAGTTGGTTCTTAGATGCTGGGCCGATGAAGTTTTTTATCTTCGACTCTTCATCCGGTGAGGAAATTTTTACAACCCAAAGCACAGTTGATGCTTTTGAGAGGCAGTTTGATAAATTGATACAAGATAAGCCCACGTGGTTTTTGACTCATAAACCGCTTTGGAGATCTCCAAAAAAAGAATTTTTGACATTAAAAAGCCATGGTAATCTTACACAAATTGAAGCTTTTGGAGATAAATTTCCAAGCAATGTTACTACCATAGTTTCTGGCCACATTCATATAGCCCAGATTTTATTAATGGATAATGTTCCAGATCAGATTATAGTTGGAAACGGCGGTGCATTATTACACGCTCAAGATCAAGAACCTGTTTATCAAAACGTAGAATTTAACTATCCAAATAGTAGAAATTACTTAGCACACGAAGTTAGAAACTTTTTCGGCTTTGGCTTTGCAATATTAGGTTTAGACGATCACAAATTTACTTTCTATACCCAAGATAATAAGGAAATGTATTCTGCAAACCTAACGAAAGACTTTAAACTTAAAACAAATTAAAATTAGGACTATTTAAGGACGCAGAAAAAACGTGCTGAGCTTAAAAAACTCATAGCAACAAAAAACACTGAAATTCTTGTATATATCGACTAATCTGGAATTGATAACACAAAAGTCAGCGTATTGTATGATTGCAGCTTTGAATAAGGGAAAAATTATGGCACCTATGATTTTTAAAAGCTACTGCGATACAGACGTTTTTAATAGCTGGTTCAAGCTTTTTGCTGGGTGATTTTGGATAATGCAACTTTTCATAGAAAATAAGTGAATTTGTTAAAAGTGTTAGTGCTGAAGTTATATATCTGCCTCCATATTCTCCTGATTTTAATCAAACCATTGGTCTGTTATAAAAAATTGAGCCAGAAAGAATATCCACCTGTTCGAACTATTAGAAAAAGAGCTATATATGAGCATGTTTTAGCACAGACATTATTTTGTAACTAGGCGAATGCAATCAGTGTTAGCTGCTTGAGAGGATATCAATTAATAAAGAAATGCATCTATAATAATTAGAAGAAAGAATGAAAAAGTACAGAAGTAGAAATGTGAGTTGAAAAAATAAGAGAAATATAATATATTGACGATAGTGAGACTATTTAAAATTAATTATGCCAGTAGTAGTAAATACACCAGGTAACATACAAAGAACGTCAAAATTAAGAGATATTTTACTAGCCCCTGTGAGGTGGCTAGTCATTGGTTTAGCTGTAGTATTACTAATAGCATCTATTGTTCTTGTTCTAGCATTAACTCTAGTCGCTCAAGCATTGAGTAAGCTATATCTTTTTGCAGGAGGCAAATTACCAGAATGGTTAGAGCAAAGAACTGAAGCATTTATGGAGGCAGCGCGTATCCCACAAACAACGCATGATACTAATGTAAATGATGCAATTAATATTAACGTTCAAAAGCTAAAAGAAAACTATGGCGAGCCTGATGTTGATGATAAGTTTATAAAGGAAATAGAAGGATTTATTGATCAGTTAGAGTGCATAGCAAATGGCATACAAAAAGCTGTAGATAAAGATCAACTCACATCAGATGAGAAAAAACATGCACTTGAGTGCCTAAAGCGTATAAAAAATGACCCTAATTCACATAGTGGAAGTGGATTAAGATTGAAGCAAGTTTTAAGTTTGGTTTGGAAAGCTTGTAAGGATAAAAATAAAAAAAGTACTGATAATAATATAGATATTAATACCCGCATATCACAGAGAAAATATCAACTGGTTAAACATTTAGTAGAATCGCAAACAGAATATGGAGTACTTGTTGGCAGTGCATGTTTTACTGGTACCTTTAACAGTATTGTCTCTTCCTTGTACACTTTTGAAGAGTTTTTCTTCTTGCAAAGAGCGGATAAGGCTACTGTAAAACAAGAATTTCAAAATGAGCTACAAAAAAAAGGTGAAGAATTATTTAATCAGCTTGCCAATGATGAAGAAAAAAAAGAAGTTGCAAAAGCTTTAAGTAATCCTTCTACAAATTTCTTTATTAGCTTTATAGAATCATTTAAAGATCACTCTGCACGTGCAGTTTTAGGTGATAAAAAATGTGATGAACTAATAAAAGAAAATTTTGCTAATCTTCAATACAAAAAATCAATATCTAGCTTTATCTAAAGTAATCACTTAACTAACGGCAAAGTGATACCATGTTGATTCATATATTTTCCTTTCATATCATCATATGACTTCTCACACTCACTTTCGCCGCTTAAAAACACAAATTGGCATGCTCCTTCATTAGCGTAAATTTTTGCAGGAAGTGGAGTAGTGTTAGAGAATTCAAGTGTGACGTGACCTTCCCATCCAGGCTCTAAAGGTGTAACGTTTACTATAATACCACATCTTGCATAAGTTGATTTACCAACACAAATTACCAGTACATTCCTTGGTATACGAAAATATTCCACCGTGCTGGCAAGTACAAAACTATTTGGTGGGATTATACATACATCTGTTTCCTTATCTATGAAACTATTCTCAGAAAAATTCTTGGGGTCTACAATAGCTGAATTAACATTAGTAAAAATCTTAAACTTATTACTAACTCTTGCATCATAGCCATAAGATGATAATCCGAAAGATACAACACCCTTACTGCTTTTATGATTCACAAAAGGCTCTATCATTCTAGAGTTTTCAGCCTTTTCCCTTATCCATTTATCTGGCATAACTGCCATAATTGTCCTTTAAAGTTTTGTAATACTTATAATAATATGTAATAGAATTTAAATGTAAACCTGAATTAGCGTTACACTCTGGAATGGCAAAGTTTCCAGTATAAACTACCTATACAAAAATAAATTGGCAATATTTCAAGCCTGCCAAGCAGCATCAAAAACGATAGAAATAGCTTTACTCCACCACTAAAGGAGGAATAATTACCTGAAGGACCTATTAGGTTACTAAATCCTGGGCCAGAATTTGTAAGCATTGCAGAAACAGAGCTGATGCTAGCTATAAAGTCCGCATTGCTCAAGTAAGACATCACTAGTGATGATATAGTGAACGTTAACATGTAAATCGCAAAAAACGTAAAGACGGATTGAACTTCATCATTTTCCAGTATTTTACCATTGAGTTTTACTCTATCGCTTTCACTTGGATCTAATAAAGAGCTAAAGTAATTCCTTACGGAAGATTTTGATTCCACCACTAGCAGAACCACCACATCCACCAATAAAGGCTAAAAAGAAAGCTAAGACTGAAATAAAGCTCCAATTCAAGTAGTTGCACATTACATAGCCAGTTGATGTGATAAAGGAGGTAATGGTGAATGTGCTGTACCTAAATGATAAAAATACTCCTAAGTCAAAATTTTTATATAACCAAAAACAAGCAAGCAAAGATGAGATAACAACTATCTTAATAAAGTAAGAGACCTGTTCATCATAACAAACGTCTAATCGTCTTATAATTTTTAAATAGCTCAGAAAAGGTAAAGAGCCTAAAATCATAAAGATAATTGTTATGACCTCCAATATAGGGTTATTGTAGTAGCCTATAGAATCGTTATAGTTAGCAAATCCACCAGTTGATACAGCGGACATTCCGTGACATACTGCGTCAAATAATGGCATGCCAGCTAGATAGTAGGAAAATATGCACAATAAAATTAGGCAGTAATATATTTCTGCAATATGTATTACTACGCTTCGCGTATGTGGTAACTTTCTTTTAAGAGCATCTGAGTACTCAGAATAGAGTAAATTATTTAAGCTCAAAACCTTAAATATGGGAAAAATTGCAATTCCTACTGTAATTATTCCAAATCCTCCTATACCATGCAGCATTGCTCTCCACAGTAGTATCCCTGGAGATTGTTGTTCAATTTCGCTGAGCACAGTTGCCCCTGTGGTTGTAATCCCAGATACTGCTTCAAATAGTGCATCAACGTAGCTTAGACTATCAAGATAGAATGGAATAGCTGCAAATAGAGATAATACAATCCAGGTACAGCTAGTAATCGCAAAAATTGCCGGCATTCCATGTAACTTACTTAGTTTACCCAATAAAATAAAAATTGCACTAAATGTGCAGGTAACTATAAATCCAACCAGAAAATTTTTCCATTCGTAACCTAGATAATTATTAGTAATAGCAGGAATAAGCATTGCTACGCCAAACAACAATAGAAAAATTCCCACAATAAACGCAATTGAACGTAAAACTTGCAGATTTTCCATAGATAGTAACTTGAAAGCTATATGTTATTAAAACTTCAACCGCTTTGCTAATTTTTTCTCTTGACTTGATTATAAATACGTATAATTATAGCGCTAAATTTGCCATAAGAGGTAGAGGTAAGGTATGTTATTAACTGAAAGACAAAAAAACATTCGAGATTCATTAATTAGTGAAGCTATACAAGGCAACTTTGAGAGTATAAAAAATAATTACGATAGCGATATACAAGAAGTTTTGAAAAGCGAATTACCTAGTAATATACAAAAAGAGTTTAAAGACGATCTACCTAATTCTTGTACCATTTCACAGTTGATTATATTCAAAAAAAATCAAAAGGAAATTAATCAATGTATACAGAAAATGGAGCAAAAAATTGAGAGTATTTCGTGTGATATAGCTATGCAAGAAGAGGAAGGAAGTGATGATTCGCATATGCAAAAAGTGAAAAACTTAAAGAGAACAAGTGATCTTCACCACAAATTACGTCAAGCAATAGATTATTTAGATGTTAAAAAAGTTAAAGCAGTATTAGAAGATTGTGATACAAATCTAGCAATGATTTTAAATAGACCTATACATTCACAGAGCAAAACTACCCTTTTACTTTATCCTCTGCAAGTTGGTCTTAATAAACGATATATAGGTGATGGTAAAAGATTGAAACAAGAAGATCTGAGAAATATAAAAGAAATTACTAAACTTCTTTGGGATAAAGCTTCTCCTGATATTCGCGATTTCTGGTTTAAATTCCATCAAGATCAACAAGAAGAAAGTACAAAAGACACAAAAGCAACCTTTGAAGCTCATTTGAAAAAAGCTCCTCCTGATATTCGTGACTTGTGGCTTAAATATCAAAGAGTGCCTGAAAATCAAGATGCAGCTGTAATAAAACTTCTTAAAGGTGAGCAACAACGACATGCCAAGATAGGTAGTGAGAAGTGGCTTGAAGATTTCATTCAAGAAGTTAAAGATTACACAGAACAAAAAAGCATAGAAGAAAACCTTGAAATAGCTACAGAGAAACCTACAACAAAATCTGTTCTACAAGACGCACAACTTTCTCAAATAAATAGAACTTGTTGTATTTTGTAGTAAATAAGTTCTTAGGGAATCTAAGCATGATAACAATAAAAACAAGAAATTTAAACGTTCTATTTTTAACCTAGTATCCAGAATAAAAAAATATCAAAGTCATCATATTATATCACGAACCTTTTCCAAGACTTTTTTCATATTTTCGCTTGAAAGTGGAATTAAGCCAAGCCTAGATAAATATCCACCTTCAGTACTAATAGAGTCTACAACTTCTCTAATGAATTCCCTTAATCCATCAACAGTATCTAAGTGTTCTTTCTTTATATAAAGATATAAAGGCCTTGCTAACATATACTCCCCCGATGATATATTTTTATAAGTTGGCTCAATTCCTGCGATTGTGCTTCCTTGAATCTCATCTTGGTTTTTCGCTAAAAAGCTGAAGCTAAATATTCCTAAAGCATTTTTATTGCTCTTCAATTTTTGTATTATTATGTTTTCATTAATTCCAACTTCTATATATCTTCCATCATCTCTGATATTACTACATGCTTTCTTTCTTTTTTCTTGGTCTTGATAATTCTCTTTGAAAATCCTTGAGTTCATACATGAATATTGATCAAGCATAATAAAATTAATCAAAGTTTCATGTGTACCTGTATTTTGATGTGGGCCATAGATTTTAATTTCTGTTTTTGGTAGAGCTTGATTTACATCAGACCAAAATTTCTTGTTATTCTTTACTAATCTATCATTGTCTTCAGAATATGAAGATAAAGTTTCAAACAGGTCATTTTTTGTAAAATCAAATCTATGGCTTTGATTTGAATTTGCAATAACAATTCCATCATAGCCAATTATGATCTCTATTACTTCATTCACTTTATTTCTTTTACATAATTCTCTCTCTACTTCCTTCATAGGGCGAGATGAAGTAGTGATATCTGGTGTGCCTTCCCCTATTCCTGAACAAAACATTTTGAACCCTGATCCACTTCCTATCGATTCTACAACTGGAGTTTTAAAGGAAAATATACGGCTGAATTCTTCAGATATAAATGAGATAAAAGGAAAAACAGTTGAAGATCCAACAATTCTGATATATCTTCTGGCATCAACATTTGACAGTGGGATGAGTAATACAAATGCAAAAATAAGGAAAAGGCGTTTCAGCATCGTTTTCGCTCAAGAGTGTAAACTTAATTATCGTAATAAAAAATCAAACTGAAAAGCTTTTTTTCTAGATTTCAAAAGGTATAACGATCAAATGTGTGCGTAATGATGAGATCTGAATCACAGCATTCATACAACTGTATCTATATCGAATCCTCTTATGTTTTTCAATACTGAAAAATTCTTTCATATTAACTTAATGATGCAATATATCCTTTTCTTTAATAGATAAGTCATCATCGACTTTTTTTACATTATCATCAGTAATGTTTTGTATTTCCTTTTTGGCAACATGAAAATCATCTTCTGAGATTTCCTTATTTTTCTTCATTTCCTCTATTTCTTCCATAACATCTCTGCGTATATTTCTAATTGCAACTCGTGCATTTTCAGAAAATTGATGCAATAATTTCACTAATTTTTCACGAGTTTCTTGTGTTAAGTCTGGAAGAACTATACGTATAGTATTTCCTTCAACAACAGGATTTAAATTTAGGTTAGCATTGATTATCGCATTTTTCACTTCACCGATAACAGTAGCATCCCAAACTTTAACTGATAGAGTTTTGTTATCTATAGCTGAAACGCCTGCAACTTGGTTCAGTTTTTGATGTCCACCATAGATATTTACAACTATACCATCAAGTAATGATGAGTTAGCTCTACCAGTACGTACACCTTTCATATCATCATGAAAAGACTGAATAGTTTTTAGCATTCTTTCTTTTGTTTTAGCTTTTATTTCGTTTAACATAAATTACCTAATGTTTATAACCTGAGACTATAGTATAAGTACCTTGACCCTTAATAATATCGACCATTTTTTCTCTTTTTAAAGAAAAAACTATAACCGGGATAGAATTTTCACGAGCAAGTGAAATTGCTGATGCATCCATAACTTTTAAATCACGAGTTAGCAAATCTGTATAAGAAAGCCTATCATACATCACAGCATCCTCATTTTTTTTTGGATCAGCAGAATATACACCTCTTACTTGCGTACCTTTTAGAATAACATCACAATTCATTTCAACAGCACGTAAAGCTGCAGCTGTATCTGTGGTAAAAAATGGGTTACCTGTACCTGCTGCAAAAATGACAACTCTACCTTTTTCTAAATGATGAATAGCCTTCCTTCTTATGTAAGGCTCACATATGGTAGTCATAGGTATAGCAGACAACACCCTAGAGACTATAGAGCTTTTTTCTAAAAAATTTTGCAAAATTAAAGCATTAATGACAGTGCCAAGCATTCCAATATAATCACTGCTTGCTCTTTCACAGCCACTTAAAGATGCTGATGCACCACGAAAAATATTCCCACCACCAACAACAATACAAACTTGAACTCCGAGATTACAAACTTCAACTATGTCTTTGGATAGTTTATCTATCACTTCCATATCATGGCCAAACAGCTTTGATCCCATCAAAGCCTCCCCAGAGATTTTGAATAACACTCTGGGGTATTTTACTTCTGAAGTTTTGTTACTTATTTTCACCATCCAAAGTAAGTAACTTATAATTAGCTAATTTAACAGCACTTGATTCTATAAAATCAGCAATCTTCATTTTATCATCTTTTATAAATTTCTGCTCTAGCAGAACAACTTCTTCATAGTATTTAGCCATTCGTCCATCTACTATTTTTTTCGCTACCTCTTCAGGTTTATTTAAGCTCTTTACTTGCTCCTCAATTATAGAACGCTCATTGTTTAATTTTTCTTGATCTAAATCATCTATAGATAAAGCTTCAGGTTTCATAGCAACTACATGCATAGCTATTTGCTTTCCAATCTCTTGTTTATCACCAGATGATTGCAATGCTACTAAAGCACCAATCTTACCTAAGCCATGCATATCACCATGTACATAGCCAGCAATAATCCCATCCTTAGTCTCTAGGTAGCAAAGATTGCTTAACTCTAACTTCTCACCAAGAACCGATGTACCACTCATAATAGCTTCCTGTACTGTACCAACATCTTCATATTTGGCATTTTTTAACTCATCAAGACTAGTACAACGTTCTTGACAAGCAATTGATGCTAAATTTGAAACTAATGCTATGAACTTCTCATTTCTAGCAACAAAATCAGTTTCACAATTGACTTTAACCAATACACCATAATTTCTAGCCAAGCACATAGCAATAAGCCCATCGGAAGCTACTCTATCAGACTTTTTGTCAGCTTTAGCAAATCCTATTGTACGTAACCTATCAACGGCTTTCTTAATATCACCATCACACTCTTCTAACGCTTTCTTACAATCGCTTAAGCCAAGCCCTGTTCTATCGCGTAATTCCCTTATACTACTTGAATCCATCTTCATTTACTTACTATTACCTCCCTTTCTGTTTCAACCTTAATACGCTTCTTTTTAGTTTGCACAATATCCTCTTCTTTTTCTTGAATAAGCTCATCATCCTTAACTCTAGACCTTGTCAAACTAGACTCTATTCCAGCTAATATAGAATCAGCAACTAATTTACAATAGAGCTCTATTGATTTTCTTGAATCATCATTTCCTGGTATAGGATAGGCAATACCATCTGGGTCAGAATTGGTATCAAGTACTCCAACTACAGGAATACCCAGTTTTTTAGCCTCTTTAACCGCTATATGCTCTTTGTTAGTATCAATAATAAATAAAATATCAGGAACTGCTCCCATTTCTCTAATTCCACCCAATTCTTTATCAAGCTTTTTTCTTTTCTTTTCAATGTTTCCTAATTCTTTTTTTGTTAAGATGCTATCTTCATCATTGGATATTTTCTCATATTGTATCAAAGTTTTTATCGAAGAAGAAACAGTGTTCCAATTAGTAAGCATACCACCAAGCCATCGATCATTTACATAATACTGACCACAACGAACTGCTTCACTTGCAACAATATCTAAAGCTTGAAATTTCGTACCAACAAATAAAATGCGACCATCTTGAGATGCAACATCGTATAAAGCTTTCATCGCCGCCTCTAACAATGGTAATGTTTTTCGTAAGTCTATTATGTGTATACGATTCTGTTGATGTATACCATATATATATGGGGCCATTTTCGCATTCCAGCGACTAACTTTATGGCCAAAATGCACACCAGATTCAGCTAAATCACGTATAGTGACTTTAGGCAAATTTGTCATATTTACTCCTCCAAATAGTTTATCCTCCATGGCATAACCCTAACGGGACTACTTGCATAAGCCATGTGTGAAATTAAGTTATTTACATAGTAATAAAAAAGACAAAAAAGCGCAAACAAAAAATATTGACAAGTGGCAACACGTTGATTAGCTTTAAAGTTGCAAACGTTAAAAAGCAATGGGGGGTGTAGCTCAGTTGGTTAGAGCGCATGCCTGTCACGCATGAGGTCGTGAGTTCAAGTCTCATCACTCCCGCCATTACAGCAGAAACACCTTAAAATTCTTTAAGTTTCTTATTAATTTGAATTAATTTCTTTCAGAGACTTGACATGATATTGTAATTGCTGCTTAATCTATTTAATTTTATCGTTAATAATTGGGATTAAATATGTTCATTTCTGAGGTTTTTGCGGCAGATGCGACTAATAATGTATCAGCATCTGTTGCTAGCTTTATTCCACTCATTTTAATATTTGTAGTATTTTATTTTCTCATTATTCGCCCAAATCACAAAAAACTAAAAGAACATAGAAGGATGATAGATCAAATAAAACGTGGTGATACGGTTATTACTTCTAGTGGAATAATAGGTGAAGTAAACAAAGTTGACGAAGTAAATTCACAACTAATACTAGAAATAGCACCAAAAATTGAAATAAAAATCCTAAAGTCTGCTATATCTGAAATCTTAAATAAAGAAATTCAAAAGCCAGTAGCTAAATCTATTGAAAAAAGCAAAGTTGAAAAGAATGGCAAGAAAAATAAACTAGAGGAAAGTAAAAAAGACAAAAATGCTTCATAATTTACGAAGTGTGTGGAATATTAGGTATAGTAAGTAGCGGTGATTCAGTAATACCAACTTTACTAACCGCGTTGCAAAAATTGGAATACAGAGGGTATGACTCTTCAGGTATAGCAATTATAAATAATAGAGGTAAGATAGAAGTCAAAAAATCAGAAGGTAAAGTTGAAAGATTATGTGAAGTTGTTCATGAGAGCAAGATATCTAGTAGCAAAGTTGGTATAGCACATACTCGTTGGGCTACACATGGAGTTCCAAATCTTAAAAATGCTCATCCCATTTATATAAATAATGTTGTTGTTGCTCATAATGGCATAATTGAAAATTACAATATATTAAAAAAGGATCTGGAGGAAAAGGGAGTATCTTTTCATACCGACACTGATACAGAAGTAATACCAAACATATTAACTGCATATCTTAATGAAGGATTGTCACCAGTTGATTCTATATTACAGTGTCTAAACAATTTACAAGGTTCACTTGCTTTGGCTTTATTATTTGCAGAATATCCAGATACTTTATTTGTTGCAAAAAGAAATTTGCCTTTAGCAATAGGATATAACTGTAATAAAGTGTTTGCTGCTTCTGATACTAATACTTTGAATTCATTTGTAGAAAAAATATTGCATTTAGAAGATAATGATATTGCAGTAATAAAATGTAACGAATTCAGTGTATATAATAATGGTATACAAGTTAAACGCAGAACAGAAAATAGCAGTTCAAGAAATTTTCTAATTAGTAAAAATGGTTACCCTAGCTTTATGCTAAAAGAAATTTTTGAGCAACCGTATGCATTAAACAAAACAATAAATCAATTTTATAAACAATATAAAGAAATCAACAAAGAATTATTTTCTGAACTAGGTTACATTACTATAGTTGGATGCGGTTCATCCTATTTTGCTGGACTAATAGCAAAGTGTTGGCTGGAAAGTATTGCTCAAATTCGGGTATATCTAGAAATCTCGTCAGAATTTAGGTATAGCAGCGTCAAGCTCGAAGAAGGTAGTATTGGCTTATTCATTTCTCAATCTGGTGAAACTGCAGATACTATGGAAGCACTACGTTATGCGAGATTGCAGAAACAAATGATCATTAGCATAATTAATACATTTAATAGCAGCATAGAAAAAGCCTCAGATATTGTATTGCATACTCTTGCTGGACCTGAGATTGGTGTTGCTTCGACAAAAACCTTTTCTACGCAGCTTGCAATTTTAGCATGCTTTGCTGTAGAGCTTGGAAAAATAAAAGGTATACTAGGTAGAGAGAGGATAAAGGAACTAAGCGATGCTATTAATTCTATTCCCGAACATGTTGAGCATGTTTTGAATGTGATGGAAATACAACATATATCAGGCAGTATATTAGAGCACAATAATATAATTATAATTGGGAGAGGAAGCTCATATGGAGTTGCAATGGAAGGTGCATTGAAGATAAAAGAGCTTTCATATATCAACACAATTGGTATTGCAGCGGGAGAAATGAAGCACGGTTCTATCGCCTTGATAGACTCTACTGTACTTGTTATCGCAATTATTCCTTACGATAATTTATTCTTTAAAACGCTATCCAATATACAAGAGATTATTGCAAGAAAAGGTAAAGTAATTGCCTTTAGTGATAAGCAAGGAGCACCGCTCTTAAAGGGAATTTGCATAGATGTGGTGCAACTTCCAGAAGTTGACAATTTTGTTTCTCCAATTATCTACAGTGTTGCTATGCAATTTCTTGCTTATTCTATTGCAGAAAAAAAAGGGTTAGATGTAGATTGTCCGAGAAATTTAGCTAAATCTGTCACAGTTGAGTAACTTATTTAAAGTGAGTTGCTAATTAACAGCTCTAATTATCAGTTATAAATTACTGAATTTTACTAATAAATTCATTAGCCCTCTGCGAAAGAATATGTAACTAATGTAAGGATGAAAGAGGCTAAAATTCACGCCTCAAGTTAACAAGATTTGCCATTATGGTTACCAGACACAACTTAACCTAGCAAGCAAGAATTAACTAACAGAAAAATTGAAAACTAATATCAGTCTCTTAATGTAATGCTACCAATATTTTTCTAAAAAGCAATATGTTTTCTATTCAGAAAAGTCTACATCGCCATAACAATATTTACTAGAATGAGGTCTTGTCTCACTGTAAAAACGCAACCAATGATCAACGTCTATCTGAAGATCTTCTAATGAATTGTAGATTGTTTTACAAAAAAAGAGGAGTAAATGAGAGTTCAGTAACTTGATTATAGAGTTGTACTGCCTTTCCATATTTGAAGCAAGTTGTTATTCTATCTCAAACCATAGCACAAAGTAAATATGGCAATTTATACTAAAATTTTCTGTTTATGAGTTATATTATGTAAAGATACTATTTGACCTTGAGCTTTAAAGATATTATGTAATAGCATTATTTAATATGCGAGGTTTATTATGGTTAAAGTAAGTGCTGGTGAAAACTCAAAAAAGCTTAAAGATGGTAAAAATCAGCCCATATCACCAAAAAAGTTCAAAGGCAGTCAGTCTATGTCACCAAAACGGAGTCAGAATTCTGGTGAAAAGCTATGGAGTGCATTTCACGCATTAATGAACGTAATATCGGAGCTAGAAGAAACAAAGGTTACAGTGGAACTAAAAAAAGACACTGAAATATCAGAAGAACAATTGAATAAAATAATAGCATTAAAAAATCAAGTAGAAGAAGAAACAGAGCAAATAATGATGCCATGTTTCAAGAAAATAATAGTAGAATTGAAAGGAACAAAAATAGAGAAATTGTCTACGGAGCTAAAAAAGCTGGCAGAAGTACAAGGTGAAAAAATACAAGAGTTATGTAAGAGACTAAAATCAGGTACTGGAACAGAAGAAGATCAAAACAAACTCAAGAGAGCAGTAAAAGGATTAGCAAAAGAGTGTTCCAAAGAGCTCACAAATTACGTATCTGATTCAAATTCGATAATGTTGTACACTGCTGTTATTGGTGTTGGTCTTGCTGTTGGACTGATAGCAAATACTATACTTCAGCACACAACTAGACTAAGTATGTTAGCAATAATTATCATAGCTACAGCATCTGCACTCGTAGCTGGTGGTGCTACACACACAACACTAAGACCTAATACTAAAATAGATGAATCAAAAGAAGTCCAAATAAAGAGTTCTCATCACTCACTTTCCTAATCACACTTTAATTCAAACTTTATCAGTTTTATTCAAGTTGCTTCTAAAAGGAGAATATCAATGGTGTTCTCTTTACTGATTTGGTTAAAATGCAGAAAACGCCTATGTCAAAATTTACACAGATGTTAAGTGCTGCCACTAATTCCCAGTTAGTACAATTTGTGTATCTTATTGACATATTTAATTTATTCTGTTACAATTTTTAGTAATTAGGTTGAGGTAAAACAATGAAGAGTTTTAAATGGCTACTTAATCAAGTCAGACTTTCATGGATTAGCTTAATATCAAAAGTAAAGAGCTTTTTTCAAACTAACGATACACATCATCAAACAACTGCTAGCAATGGAAATGACCATACAAAAAAAATAAGTATAGAGAATAAAATAGAAACGAAAGGTAATGAGATTGATTTAGAGGATGAACAGGATGTGTTTGAGGATGCTCTAACAGGAGAAGAGCTAGATGAAGAAGAATTTTTTTATGCTGTTGAAAGTTTTAATGAACAGGAAGTTAATGCTAATAGAGAAAAAAAGGAATATGAAAAAAATAAGTACTATAGTTTACAAGATGGTCTACAAGAAAAAAATGAATTTGATCACACAACGCACACTCTTACACTTGCTTTTGAAATTGAAAAGCCATTTCCAGACTCTGACCTTAGTAAATTTAAATTGTGCGAGCTTAAGCAAAATCGTGGTAAATACACATTTACTCTAGAGGATGACCAGAAAAATCGTATAGAGCTACACTCTGAATACCTTAATATGTATTTTCCTAAGTATTTTGAGAAACACAGAAAAAAAGGAGCATACACTGAACTTTTTTCTCAAGAAGAAAATGGAATTAGCAATGATATTATCATCCCATTAGAAGTTCCAAAAGAGGTAGGGATACTTACTGAAAAATTCGGCCGGATGAACTTCATAAAAGCAAATATACAATCTCAAATACCAGATTTTCCGGGAGATATAAATCTAAAAGATTGTAAAGATCATGTAAACTTCTATCTTAATTCAAATAATACTATATCTCTTTTTCTAACGTCAGCACCGATAAAATTTGCAGCTAAATTATCAGGTACTCCAACAGAAACAAACTGGCCAATAAAGGATATTCTAGTCAGAGGTAGTTTTATTAATCAGCATATTGATAAGCAAACTAGAGTTGAAAAAGTGATTGAGCCTTATATTGATAAGCATTCTATAGTTGAAGAAGCTTTTGAAGTAGTTAACGTAGAATGTGCATCAGAGCTGAAGATTTCTCAACCTAGCATATAGCCTTATATTCTTTCATCAGCATGATATAATTTTGTGCAGATTGTGTAATATGTTTAATTTCCTCATCTGACATTTTTTTGAAGAATTGTGCTGGCCTGCCAGCCCATACTTCACCACTTTTTATCACTTTCCCATGCGTTACCAGTGAGCCAGCAGCTACCATAGCTTCAGACTCCACAATCGCATGATCCATTATAACAGAGCCCATACCAATAAATGCTTTATCATGTATCGTGCATGCATGTAACACACAAAAATGTCCAACCGTCACCATACTACCAATAATCGTATCACCGCCTGGATTTCTATCTACATGAATTACGGTGCCATCTTGAATATTCGTTTCATCACCTATTTTGATTGATCCAACATCTCCTCTGATCACACAATTAAACCAGATACTCGCATTCCTTCCTATTTCAACGTTACCTATGATACGCACACCATCTGCGATAAAAGAACTTTCATCCATTTTTGGTTCATAATCTTTGTATTTTAAAATGTGATAGCTCATAATTTAAATAAGGTTTAATACATACTTGGATTCCAGTAGTCAAGTTACTCGGGTAAAGATATTCTTGACTTATGATCCTTATGCTCCTAAAATCTTTATTTTTAGCTCTATTCATAATGTCAGTAACAGTACTTAGTGTACTTCAAATAATATTAGTTGTTGTATTGGTAATTTTAGTGCTCCTGCAGCCACCTGGAAGTAGTTCATTAAGTGGCTTTAGTAATTCACAACAGGGAATGAATTCAATAATTCCGATAAAGTCTTCTGAAAATCCACTCAGTAGAATAACTTCTATAGTTGCTGGGCTGTTCATTATAAATACACTGTTACTATCAGGATTATGTTCAAAAGATGTACATAAAAAATCAATTGCAGAGAAGATTATATCAGAAAAGAAGCAAGAAGGCCAATCAACTTCTGTTCCATTTGAAAATTAATGAAAGAAACCAAGTTTATCTTTGTTACAGGTGGAGTTGTTTCATCACTTGGTAAGGGTTTAGTTGCTTCAAGTGTGGGAGCACTTCTTCAAGCTCATGGATTCAATGTTCGCATCAGAAAGCTTGACCCATATCTCAACATCGATCCTGGAACAATGAGCCCAGCTCAGCACGGGGAAGTATTTGTTACTGAGGATGGTGCTGAAACTGATTTAGACCTTGGACATTACGAGCGTTTTACTAAAATTAAAGCAACCAAGGACGACAATATAACAACTGGTAAAGTATATAATAAATTATTAAAGAAGGAAAGGTGTGGTGATTATCTAGGCAAAACTGTGCAAATCATTCCTCATGTGACAGATTTAATCAAATCTTTCATTTTTAATGGTACAGAAGATTTAGATTTTGTAATATGCGAAATAGGCGGAACCGTAGGTGATATTGAAAGCCAACCGTTTTTGGAAGCTATACGCCAAGTTAATTATAAACTAGGAAAGCAAAAAGTTATCCTTATTCACTTAACTTTAATACCATACCTCACTGCAGCACAAGAATTAAAGACAAAACCGACACAGCATTCAGTTCGAGAGTTAAACTCTGCGGGGTTACAACCAGATATTATATTATGTCGCAGTGAAAAAGAAATTTCCGATAATCAAAAAGAAAAGATAGCCAATCTTTGCAATGTTTCTTTATCTAACGTAATACCTGCTCCTGATGTAAACCATATATACGAGTTACCGTCCTTGTATAATCAATGTGGGCTCGGGACACAAATTTTGGATCACTTTCACTTAAGTAAGCCAAAACCAAGCTTACCTGAATGGGACCAAATAGTACACTCTATGAGACATCCAACACAAGAAGTTATCGTTTCCATAGTAGGAAAATATACTGAATTTCCTGACGCATATAAATCACTGATTGAAGCATTAAACCATGGTGCAATTAGTAATAAAGCTAGAGTGAAGATAAATTGGGTCAACTCAAGAGAAGAGAATGGAAAATCTATAGATGCAAAGTTTATCAGAGAAAAATTACAAAGCTCTAATTCAGTCCTTGTTCCAGGAGGATTTGGTGATAATGGAATAGAAGGTAAAATATTAGCAATAAACTATGCCCGTGTAAATAACATTCCTTTTTTAGGAATATGTCTTGGTATGCAGCTTGCAGTGATTGAATTTGCTCGTAACGTTATTAAGCTTGAAGATGTACACTCTGAAGAATTTTATACTTGCAAACACCCAATCATCAAGCTCGCTGATGGTAAGAACGTTGATCTTGGTGGAACCATGAGACTTGGAACATACAAGTGTAATATAAGTCCAAATTCAAAAATGGCAAATGTGTATAGTAGTGTCACTATTTCAGAAAGACACAGACACAGATATATAGTCAATTTAGATTATAAAAATAACTTAGAAGAGAATGGAATGATATGCAGTGGTATATCAGAAGATAAAACATGCATAGAGGCAGTGGAGCTAAAAAATCACTCATGGTTTATTGGTGTGCAATTTCATCCAGAATTTCAATCAAGACCATTTTCTCCTCATCCTCTCTTTACATCATTTATTAAGGCAGCTATTGACAATAGAGTTTAATAGAACTGAATAAACTATATTCTAATAGAGAGGTAAAAAATGTTACTAAGAAATAGTAAAGATAGCATTACATATGGATCTGCGACCTTCGAGGAATTGAATAGGCATGTAGAACAAATAATATATAAATTAGAGGAGGATCAAATTATAGAGGATATAATGGAAGAAGTAGTTGTAGCTATAAACGAACTAAAATCGGTAGAAGAAATAAAAAAATATTTAAAGCGAGAAATAGATAGCCTTGTAAAAAGGACAATAGTCCTTAGTGAATTCTATAACCTAGAAAAAATAGAAAAGCCAAGAAAAGAAAATTATATTTATCCAAGCACCTAATGTTTAAGTACCAATACATGGAACTTGCCATAGAGCAAGCAAAACTTGCTCAGAAAGATGGCGAAGTGCCAATAGGTGCTGTAATAGTTAATGGAAACAATATCATCTCCTCTGCACACAATATATCTAATGATCCAACTGCACATGCAGAAATGTTAACAATTAAACAAGCATTTTCAACTTCCACGCTTTATGAAGCTGAAATGTACGTAACGTTAGAGCCGTGCCCGATGTGCGCTCAAGCTATCTCTTTTGCAAAAATTAAACGTCTGTACTTCGGGGCTTACAATCCCAAAGGTGGAGGAGTTGAAAACGGCACTAGAATATTTCAATTCTGTAATCACATACCTGAAGTTTATGGTGGAATATTAGAAACAAAATGTTCTCTTTTATTAAAAGATTTCTTTGAGAAATTGAGAACTTAGTTTAAGATGTGTGAGATTGTTTCAATATTTTTTGAGTAAAATCTGTATTATAACTCTTTCGTATATTTGACCAATCTGCTCATGCAACGTACATAAGGGATGTTATTACGATAACTCCGTTGCAGAAAAGTTTACTCAAAAGGGAGCTTCTTATTGATACTTCTCAACGTTCTGTTCAGCAAACTAGAACTTCCATATTTGAATACGTAGAAATTAGATTTCTTGCACTACTGGAATTTAAAGAGTTTCAGCGCGTAACGCTGGAATCTAGATTTTCTTGCTAAATCCCAGACTGGCTGGTTATGCAAAAAATCTATTTTTTATCATAAATAACTTAAATATTATATTATAAACTCTGCTAAATTTATTCTCACAACAAAAACTTCTTCTCTACTTTTTTTTGAGTAAGGTCACCAACTCTATTTTTCTACAAAAGTGTTCTCTGAACTAAAAAATCCAGAGAACATTCTCTCTTATATCAACTCATTATCAATGGGAAAAGAACTAACCTCATTATCATAAGAGTAAGGAGTTGTTCTTTGCACATTATCAAAGACAGCTTTTAATAGTACTTCCTTATCACTATCCCATGCAACTTTCTCCATAATTGCATTATAATCTTTACACTTTTGATCATTTCCACAGTCCCTGATTTTACCATTAAGCTTTAGATAAGGCTTTAATGAATTATAGTGTACTTGAGTATTATTGCCCTCTTTATCTATCATATTCCCTGCGTTATTAACAATTATCAATGGTGCAACTTGTTTCGCTTTCACAATACTTGCTCCACCGGGGTCTTTGATGAGATCAGGACATGATTCTCTAGAAAAAAAATTCTTGTTTAATTCTTTATTAGCATAATCATTGCCAGATTGGCAGAAACTCTTAACCTTCTCGTCCTGACAAGCTAACTCTTGTGGACTATCAATACATTTAAGACATTTCGTATTACCAAAGTTGGCTGCTGAACTAATAGTATCAGTAAAGGCAAATTTAAAATTTACTGCACTATAAATACCCTCTGATCCCTTTTCTATATATGGCAAAATTTTAGAATTACTATACATCTCAGGATAGAGTTCTTTTAATAAATCAGATGTATTAAAACCTTGACAACCTATCTTATTATTCGATTTATACAAAGTAGCCTTAGGCCCACAAATTCCTGGCAGGCTAAGATCTGGTGTTATTTCTCGAGATGTAATTTCTCCACTTTCATTCCCTCCTTCATTGGTAACATGTTTGCCTCTATCATTTTCATTCCCTCCTTCATTGGTAACATGTTTGCCTCTATCATTTTCATTCCCTACCTTAATACTAGGTTTATCTGTACCGATTCTTTTCTCATTTTTACATTCTTCAGCTGCTTTTTTATACCACTCAGTCTCTGCTTTTGCCATGTTAATTTTACACTTTAAAAGTTCTTCTTTTACTCCTTCAATCTTACTCTGCATCACTTCTTCTTTCTCCTGTTCAATTTTGTACCTCAAAACTTCCTCTTTTGCTGCCTCAGCTTCATTCTTAGTTTGTTCTACCTTCTCTCTTTCTTCTTGAACCTGTGACTTTAATTCACTAGTTTCTGCTTCTAATCGTGTAATTTCTCTTTGTGATTCCACAGCATCTTTTTTACACTGTATTAACTTATCTTTTGCCTTCTTAATTTCATCTCTACAGTCACGAAGTAAATCTTCTTCTGATTTATCATCCTCTTCTCCCGCAACCTGATCTCCTAGATTTTCGACTTGCTCACCCTCTTCACCATAAAAAAGTTTGTTGGCATATAAATTACTATTATTAACTTGATCGCTATAGATATTGTTTGACATTGTGACCTCCTATACAGTCAAAACTGGAATTAAATTAGAGTATAAAAGCTGAGAATTCAACATGGGTAAAAGAAACCACAGTTCAGGAAATCTCAGGTTAACTCAGAAATTATTATAAGCCAAAATGATTAAAATTTTATAACTTATATTTTAGATCTAGCATGATAACCAACAATTATTCAATTTCCACCTTACTCACCAGCTTGACACAGTCCATCTTTATTCATTAGAGAGCCGTGATTCCTTCTCCAATGATTAATCACTTGTCAGTTTTGAGTGTAGTAGTTGATAGCCTGTACGTAAATACGTTGCTTTTGTTCTTTAGAAATTTTTAGTCTACTATCTTTATCCAGAAAAAAATTGTAAAATTTCTATAGTTATGGTATAATTGTAAATACCGCTTACCAATAAGCTGAGTATAAAAATGCCGTTCGGACAAATCATTACATATAGTACAATATTACTTGCTGTAATTGCAGTATTTCTCTTTTTGAGAAAAATATACAAAAATCATATTAGAAAAATTATATTTCCTCTAAAAGTTCTCAAAGAAGAGTGGGAAGAAAATAGAAGATTTAATGAATTGTATCAAAAAAATAAGCAAAAAGAGTTGATGAAACAACAGGAAATGCTAAGGGAGAAACAAAAGAATATGCAAGTTTACAAAGAAGATCTAGAAATAGTTGATATAGCAAAACCGTTAGGTAAATGGACAAAGATGGTTATGATGGGTAATAGTTTAATGAAACATTTTGCACAATTGATACACAGAGAAGGTGACAAAAAAGGATTTTGGGAGCTGTTTATAAAAGCTCAGTCTTCAACTAAGGGTAAGCATAAAGGAAAAGGCAGATGACGTATCCGTTGTATAACCTGCTTTCTGGCATTAAACTTCTTAAGTGTTATAGTCAGTCAAGTATAAGGGTGTCATCCCAGTGCTTGACACTGGGATCCAGCTCTTCATGTAATCTAGTTAAAAATATTAATTTTAACATAAAGCAACTACTTTTATGCCAACCAGCTCAGCGTGCTTACTTAAAATTCCTGGATCCCAGTGTCAAGCACTGGGATGACACCATCTGCTACCTACAAACCCAATGTTCGTACAGTTGTATGTCAAACACTGACTGTTTGTTGTGCAAGCTATCCAATGTTCATACACTGAAGTGTTTAGGCTCCAAGTTCTCTTTAAAGGTCCAATAGATGCTTGAATGTAAAAATCTATCCTGTGCTCGTAATAACAAAGTATTATTTAAAAACCTCAATTTTAAAGCTGAACCAAAATCAAAAATCTTAATCACTGGTCCAAATGGTAGCGGCAAAACCAGCTTAATCAGAAGTTTATCTGGACTTTTGCCGCCAGTGTCAGGTAATATAATGTACTGTGGAAAAGATATATATGATGACCTAAAATCCTATATACCTTCCATGGTCTATATAGGCCATAAAAATGCCTGTAAAGATAGCTCAACAGTTGGTGAAAACATACAATTCTGGGCAAGAATACGGAATACTAGAGAATTAATTATGGCAGCCGTTTGTTGCTTACAGTTGCAACCTGTACTTAATATCAAATATAGTGAACTTTCTGCAGGTTGGAAAAGAAGAGTTGCGCTTGCTCGCCTCTTAATTTCTAATGCAAACGTTTGGCTGATAGACGAACCATTTTGTAATCTCGACAGTGCAACGTGTGAATTAATATTAAATCTAATCTCAATACGCTCTGAGCAAAACGGTATAGTAATTATTACAGGACATAGCTCTACAGAACAACTGTGTGACTTCAAGACAATCGATATACGTGATTTTAACAGACCTCTTGTATAATTTTTGGCCTTAAAATTAACTCATCTCTTTCAAAGGCTCTATATTAAAAATAGAAAGCCCAGAAGCGATTACGTGCGCTAAGGCTTGGACGAGAAACATTCTTGCAGCGGTGAGGTTCAAGTTATCTTCTAGTATGAACCGCATGTTTAAATCACTTTTGCCATACCCCCATAAAACGTGAAACGCTTCTGCAACTTCAAGTAAGTAGAAAGTAATTCTATGTGGCTCACAAAGCCTTGCAGATATTTCTACCACATCTGGCCACTTTGCTAAGGTTTTTATGAGGAAGAGCTCCCCATCAGTCTTTAAAAGTGAAGGATCTGCTGTTGGAAGCTCCTTTGGAACATTACGCATTAATGAGTGAGCACGAGCATGGGCATATTGCACGTAAAAAATAGGGTTGTCTCTTGATTGTTCTTTTACTTTAACAAAATCAAAGTCCAAGACCATATCATTCTTGCGTGTTAACATTATAAAACGAGTTATGTCCTTGCCAACTTCTTCCACTACATCTCTTGCTGTTAGGAAGTTTCCTGATCTTTTGGACATCTTAACAGGTTTGCCGTTCTCGAAAAAATTCACAATATTATGCAGTTTTACCTCTATTTTTGCTTGATTGTCACTGAGCGCAGAGACGACTGCTTTGAGCCTTTTGACATAACCACCGTGGTCACTACCAAGCTCTACGATCATATTGTTAAAACCACGTGATATCTTATCGAAATGATAAGCAATATCCGATGCAAAATAAGTCCAGCTATCATCCTCTTTTTTTAGTGCGCGGTCAACGTCATCACCAAACTCTGTAGAGCGAAATAATATTTCTTTTCTGGAAGTCCAATTTTCATTTTCTTTGCCTTTTGGTTTCTCCAGGTACCCTTCATACACTAAACCCTTATCAGACAATATTTTTATACTCTCTTCGATTTTGCCACGTAGCTCATACTCTGAAGTAAAGACATCATGACTTACTCCAAGTAAGTTCATGTCTTCCTTTATTATCTCTAAAATGGAACTTAAAGTATACTCTCTAATTATTTGATTATCCTCCTCTTCTCTAAGCTCCTTGCCATATTTTTTGGCCAGCCCAGCCCCTATTGGTTTTAAATATTCACCTGGGTATAAACCTTTTTCGATGCTGATTTTTTCTCCCAGAGCTTCCTTATACCGCAAATATACTGACCGAATTAGCGTATCTATCTGCGCTCCAGCATCATTGATATAGTACTCCTTAGTAACATTATAGCCAACTTTCTTTAGTAAATTTGCTAAAACATCACCAAACACTGCCCCTCTTGCATGACCAATATGCAGTGGACCTGTTGGATTTGCAGATACAAATTCAACATTAATGGCCTGATTGTTCCCTATATCTAGGGTGCCAAACTCTGTTTTTAGCTCATTTATTTGTTTGAAAATTCCATGCCACACTTCTATTTTTAAGTGCATGTTGATGAAACCAGGGCCTGCTATTTCCACTTTTTCAACTTCATCAAAAAGTTCAAACTCTTTAGCTAAAACCTCTGCAATTTCAATGGGATTCTTCTTTTCATGTTTTGCAAGCACCATAGCAACATTTGTATAGATATCACCATGTGCTCTATTGCTTGGAGGCTCTACAATAAAATTTGCCGCACTTGTATTTATGACACCCCTTTGCTTCAACTCATTTAATTTGCTGGAAATTAGAGAGGAAACCTGTTTGAAAATGTTCATCAACTAGAAAAACTATGAAAACCTATAGCAGTATAGCGAATAAGTGGGGCTAGTTGAAGGTTTATCTTATCTCTACTTTTTATTTGGTGTAAGGCGACCTTTTCTGGGTTGAAAGACCCAGAAAAGTTATAGTTTATATTAAGATATTGTCGGAATCATGGTAAGAGAAAGTCTCATCTTGATTGTTACCAACACTAGGGGAATAAGACCTTTTTTCTACAGAATTATCAGGAATTTTCAACGTTACTTCCTTGTCAGAAGTCCATAGAATTTTATCTATGATTTTAGCGTATTCCTGACATTTTGCATTACTTCCACAGTCTTTCATTGTACCATCAGGATTTAAGTGAGGTTTTAATTGAGAGTAGTATATTCCAGTGTTGTTACCATCTTTGTCTATTATTTTCTTAGAATAATCAAGAATTATCAATGGTGATTTTAATTTTGCAACTATAGTTTTACCTGCACATTCTTCTAATTCCTTTCCCTTAAGGTTTAATACTAAATTAGGACACCTATCATTGAGAAAGAAATTTTTACTGTATATATAATCCGCATAAGGTGCAGTGGAAGGGCAACAAACACTCGTTTTATCACTCTGAAACTCCTTTGGACATCTTAACCCAGCATCCCCTGTTTTACCTCCTTTATTACACCACATATTGCTTGGCGCAGCCCATGTGTAGTTTATGTTGCTTCCGCACTTGGTATTTTCTTTGCTTTCAAAAGTGATAGCAAAATTGTCTGCATAATACTGTTTAGCATTTTTCGTGTAAAAATGATCCACAATCTCTTTATTGCTCATTAAGTCAGGGAGAAATTGCTTCAAAAGATCTTTTGTAACCCAACCAGGCTGACCGACCTCACCGCGTGATTTATAATATCCTGCATAACCTAAACAGTTATCCTTATCAGTAGCATGTTTTTCAGTTATCAGCATACTTTCTATGGCTCCTTTACTTCCATTATCGACAGTTTCACCTTATCTTTTTCCTCATTAGAAGTCTTATTCTGATCACACTTACAATCTATCTCATCTTTTATTTTATTTTTTATTTCCTCCTTAGTCTTATCATCAATTTCATACTTAAGGTCTTTCTTCAGTTCATTCTTAATATTCTCCTTCAATTCATTCTTGGTCTTATCATCAATTTCACAAGTTTCGCACTTAAGATCTTTCTTCAGTTCATTCTTAATATTTTCCTTCAATTTATTCTTAGTCTTATCATCAATTTCGCAAGTTTCGCACTTAAGATCTTTCTTCAGTTCATTCTTAATATTTTCCTTCAATTCATTCTTGGTCTTATCATTAATCTCACGGTTAAGATCTTTCCCTAGCTCATCATTAATCTTTTCTTTTAATTCATTTATAGCCTTATCATCAATCTCACGGTTAAGATCTTTCTCTAGTTTATCCTTAATCTTTTCTTTTAATTCATTTATAGTCTTCTCATCAATCTCACGGTTAGGATCTTCTTTTTTGAAAATTTTAAATGATAATGGTCGGGAAGTTGAATAACTTTTGCTTTGTTGATTTTGGTAAAAAGAATTATTTTTTGACATAATATTTTTCTCCTGTTAAATAAAAATTAATTAGCAAATATAGGTACTCTATCTATATGATACTTTCAAATATCTATAAAGATATATTCAGAGTTAGGTATATAACCTAAAAACGTACATCTCTCAGCACTCTTATATAAGATTAACTATTTCTGGTAATACTAATATCCCATCAAGAAGAGTTTCTTCTTGCACAGTAGAAAAACTTTTCCCAACAACTATAGAAGAGTTTATTGCTTCTACACACTCCTTGCATAAAACATTGTCTTTACAGTCAGCATTAAGCTTACCTTTTGAATCAATCATAATGACATCATCTCCTAGGCCCGCAAAATTTTCTACGCACTCTAAGTAGGTCTTACCTGTTGATTTTCCGTTAGTGATATTAAGAATTTCACCGGTTTCTAGATTGACTGTTATTGCAAGCTCTGAAAGAACTTCCTTCATATCTTTACCTTCAGTAATCTTCGCTAATTCAAGTTTTATTTTGTCTAGAACTTTTTGATAAACTTTTTCTTCATTTTCTTTATTCTGATTACCAATTTGAAGTTCTAGATACTCCTTTAGTTCCTTTTGCATTTCCTCCCTTATTTTACCTAAAGTTTCTTTATTAACCTGATCATTACATGATCAACCATAGTTAGTTACGCATACTGTATTGGAAGGAACGCCTGTAGGTAAAAAAGAATTGTAAGTCATAAAAACTCTCTCTAAAAATATTATAGAACTATTATAGGTCAAAATAATTAAAGATTTAATAACCAGATTGCCAAATTCAGCATAACAACCAACAAGTATGACTCAAATTTTCCTTCAGTTTTTACTATATCTTCGCCAATTTTGCATACAGCCCATCTTTACTCATTAGAGAATCATGAGTACCGACTTCTTCCACTTTCCCGCAATTAATCACTATAATCTTGTCAGTTTTGAGTGCGGTTGATAGTCTGTGTGTAATTATAATTGTTGTTCTGTTTTGCATTAATTTACTCAGTGCTTTTTGAACTAGGTTCTCACTTTTATAATCAAGGGCGGAAGTTGCTTCATCAAGTATTAAAACCTGAGGATTTTTTAGTATTGCTCTTGCTATTATGATGCGTTGTTTTTGTCCTTCAGAAAGCTTCAGTCCTCTTTTTCCTACAAATGTATCAAATTTATCCGGCAGTTTATCAATAAATTCCATCGCATAAGCGCTAATAGCTGCTTGCCTGACTTCCTCATATTCAGCACCCGGTTTGCCGTATAGTATATTTTCCATTATTGAGCAAGAAAATATCATGTGATCTTGTGGTACTAAGCCAAACAGCGATCTTAGGTCATTTAGCGCAATTGTCTTAATATTCTGTCCATCGATAGTAATACTGCCTTCACTTGGATCGTGAAAACGGAGCAAAAGCTTTAAAATGGTGCTCTTGCCACTGCCAGATGGTCCAACAATTGATACTGATTGGCCTGCCTCTATAGAAAATGATACGTTATTTAATGCTGGCTTATCAGCATAAAAAAATGTTACATCATTAAACGAAATTCCTTTTTGAACACTATTGATCCTTATAGGATTATCACTATCTAATATAGAGCTTTTCATATTTTTAAATTCAAATAAACGCTCTACTATTCCAAGACCTCGTTGTAAATCACTGATATTATCGCTCAAATTATTTATAGCTCCTGCCGCAAGCGCTGAATAAAACACAAATGAGGAGAGTTCTCCAATGGTCATATTATTACTTAAGACTTCTTTTATTCCAAAAAAAAGCAAAATAACTAGCGAACCTATCACACACGTGATAACTAGAGTTACTAAAATAGCACGCAAGAGTACTAATTTTACGTATGATTTTGATACTGAGTTTAGATGTTTCTGAAAACGAATTTTTTCATTTTCTTCTAGTACAAATGATTTAATGGTTACTATAGACCTAAAATTTTCCTCACTAAATGATGCAAGCTCACTTAATTTATCCTGAGCGAAGCGTGCATAATTGCGAACTTTTTTTCCAAGTGAAGTCATGATAATGAGCAGTATGGGTATTATTGCAGCTGCATATGCGGTTAAATGTAGATTTGTGTATAACAGCATTGCAACACTACCAGTTAGTACCACTGCATTCCTCAATATTGTCAATAAGCTGCTGTTTATTATCGATTGCAATGCAGAGGTATCAGTAATGAGTGCTGAGATAACATCTTGCACACCTGTATTCTCAAAGAAACTTGGTTGTAAATCAGTAATACTGCTATATAAGTCATATCTGATTCTTGCGACAACTTTTTCGCTGCCAATGCCAATGAAATATAACCGAATAAATGCAGTGAAAGAAATGCCTAAAACTATCAGTATTGCAACTACGAGCTTGGTAGTAAAGTTATGCTCTGCGCCAGAATCAATTATGTTGCTTAAGCCCCTACCAAAAAGAAGAATCGTTAAAGCTGAAAATAGAACTGCAATAAAAGCTACGGTAAAATAATGTAGACTAGGTTTTATATAGTAAAATAGCTGCTTAATGTTAGATCGCATTTTATTTTAAAGTTAAGTATTTAGCTTCAGGAAAAAGTTACAATATTAGTTTACAGTGTACTTCGTTAGAGCAATACGTTCAAGAAACTTTAGCTTGATTTCTACTCAAGGAAAAACGCTGCGAAATTACAGAAAGTTAGCAAAAAAACTACTGAATAGACCAGAGTTTATTTTGTTCCAATGTGTAACGCCACTATTCCATAGCTCATATTATAGAACTCAACATTCTTAAAGCCTACCTCTTCAATTTCCATTTTAAAATTAGTTTGAGTTGGAAATTCTCTTATGCTTCTTACTAGGTATTCATAAGAACCCTTATCTTTAGCAACTATGCTACCAATTTTAGGAATTACTTTAAATGAGTATAAGTCATAAAATTTGGTGAATATCTCATTTTGATAATGCATAGGGGCAAATTCCAAGCAGACAAATTGTCCATTTGGCTTTAGTACCCTATATGCTTCACTTAAAGCCCTCTTACGGTCGGAAAAGTTTCGAATACCAAAAGCTACTGTATAATAATCAAATTCGGAATCTTCAAATGGTAAACTCTCTGCATTTGCACATACCCAATTGAAATTTAGCTGATTTGAATTTATAGCTTTATCACGCCCTTTGTCCAGCATGTTTTGATTTATATCACATACTGTAACTTGAGCACTTGGCTCCCCTCTTGCTATTCTTATAGCTATATCTCCGGTTCCTCCAGCAATATCCAAAACCTTGGAGTGCTTTTTAAAATTCACACTACTTACCATCTTCTCTTTCCATAGCCTGTGCATTCCAAGGCTCATTATATCATTCATGATGTCGTAGCAATTTGCTACAGAATCGAAAACCTCTTTAACTAGTTGTGATTTATCCATATTTTATATAGAGATTGCTTACATAATTATTTTAAACTTTAGCAGTTAAATTAATATACTAATGAGAAAAATATACTACAATTAAACATATTTAATCCAGTAAATCATTAGTGTCGACAGCTTTTTCACAAAATATCATCTCCCTTATTATGATATTATCTGTAGCAGTTGTTGACATGGCAACAGACTTATACTCAGTTGCATTGCCAAGTATTGCCAACTATTTTAAGGTGAAAGGTAATATAGCGCAGCTTACGATCAGTTTAAATTTAGTAGGAATTGCAATATCTGGATTAATTTATGGCCCATTGTCAGACTATTATGGCAGGCGCCTAATAATGCTGATTGGTATGACAATTTTTTCTTTGGCAAGTATTGTATGTTGTATAGCTGATAATATTATACTTTTAATATTAATCCGGTTTATACAAGGAGCTGGAGCTGGTGTTGCAGGCGTTGTCGGATATGCAGCAATCAGGGATATGTACTCAGGTAGTGAATACTCAAGAGTAATCTCAAAGTTAAATATGATAGTAGCACTTTCACCTGGAATAGCTCCAGTGGTAGGCAGTTATATAATTTCACATGGTTATAGTTGGAAGTTTTTGTTTTTTATCATATCACTTGCCGCAATTATTATGCTCATTTTTATTTACTTGAAGCTACAAGAAACGCTGACCGTAAATAAAAGTAAAGCCAGTATTAATATCTTCAAGCAGTATATATTAATATTTAAGAATTATCGTTTCCTTGGGTTTTCAGCCATTCATGGATTAACTTTCATGTGGCTTTGGGCATACATTGCTAACTACCCGTTCATATTTGAATCAATGGGTGTTGAAGTACAATATTTTGGCTATCTCATATCAATCATAGTTATATTTTACATAATTGGAACTTTAATTAATAGAAGGTACGTACCAAAAATAGGAGTGAGCAAGATGTTAATAATAGGTTTGGTATTACCGATGATATCGGATGGTTTATTGGTATATTTTTATCTCACAAACAAGTTAAGTGTACTTATTCTTCAAGTTCTTTGGATTCCGAGCAATATCGGGCTTGCACTCGTAATCAGCAATAACGTAACTTCTGCTTTAGAAACAATCAAGGGTATAGGGCTTGGTAGTGCAGTCCTCTCATTCTGCAATATGATGTTTGGAGCTATTGGAATATATATAGTAGGAAAATTTTTTCACTATAGTATTTTACCAAATTTACTGTTAACAGTTGCATGTTCTATAATTGCAATTCTTATATATAGTTTACTTAAATATACTGAAAAACACAGAGAAGGCTGATTACAATAGATTTCTCATATAACCTTATGAAGGTGTAATTTCGGTATGTGGTGCTGGCATCCAGAGAACTTTATCTGCAGAGTTCATTGATTATTAGCAACTGTACCATGATAATACAATTTCTATAGAAAAGTGCAGATGAGTGGCAATTTTATTGATTATACACATTTTAACAGCTCTCTAAATCAGGGTGAGAAAGTTCGATTAGCTGAAAAGACTCACAAAGTTAGGGAAATCTTCTTAAAATATATCAGCAATGATGTTCATAATATGTCAGTTGAGGTTCTTAACACCTATGATTTTGGAAAAGAATATAATGATATATTCAAACAACCAAACAGTATTCATGTACAATTTGGAGATGTTGGAGATAAAGTATTAATTTACTCATGGCCTCGTTACAACGAGTTTGATGAAAGTAAATGGAAAAATTTTTTATCACAACTAACAAAGGATCATAATCTAAAATTTATTGGAACTGGGCCACTTGAGTTTAAATATGAAGGTTTTAATTACAGTGTGTATCCTCCAGCTTTCAACTTTTCACAAAAAGAAATATCTTCAAGACAAATCAATAAAGTTTATACCCTTTTCAAAGCGACAATTTCTGATGATTATAAAGATTATGAACCTTTAGCTTTCAGCTTTTCACAAGAAGAAGTAAATAAAATTATAGAAAATATTAAAAGATCTCATAAGTCAATAAAAAAGCAAGTCATTGACCATTACCAATCATCAGGAAAAGATTTTGTTAAAAATGATTTAGACTTCATAAAGATTGGTACCGATATAAATAATAAAACAAGATTTAGTTCTGTAATATATTTTAACAAACCCAATGGTGTTAATGAAATTAAACTAGAATTATATAAAGCGACTCCCTTACACTTATTTGCTAAGCTTGGGGACAGTTTTTCTCAGCAGCTAGAAGATGATCTAGATAAGGGGGCAGATGTTAATGCAATAGATGAAAGTGAAAAGACCCCTTTACATTATGCTGCTTAAAATGGTCATATAGACATAGTAAAAATTCTATTAGCAGTAGACGGAATCGCTATCAATGTAAAAGACAAGGATGAAAAAACTCCTTTTGATTTAGCTAAAACAGAAGAAATAAAAGCTCTATTAAAAAAAGCCGCAGAAAAAACTGATGACAGTTCAGTATCGACAGATAGTGAAGGAGATCAAGAGGAAGATGCTGGACAAGAAGGTAATGTCCAACCAGTTACACAAGAGCAAGACCCAAAGGAAGAACAACAGGAGATCAGTGCAGAAGAAGAAAGTGATGTAAAAATTGAAGCTGCTGATAATGGACATTTTATTGACATAACACTTACACAAAATGGTGTTAGTCCACAAAGTGAATCATCAACAAATGAAGAACAGCCAAGCTCTTTTTTTAGTAGTTTGTTTGGTATACTGATTAAACCTTTTTCTTTAATAGGATCATTTTTGGGTGGATTTTTTTCATGGTTGTTTGGATCTGATGAACCATCAACTGAATCTGATCAAATAATTGCACCAAGTAACTCAGGAGGAGAGGAGCTAACAAACTATCAAGAGGGTGATAATAATATTATATAATAGATTTCTTGCATAACTGGAATGCAAAAGTTGATGTCATGAAACCAATTAAATTTACGGAGTATAATGGATTCCAGACTGGAATGACGCTCTTTTGGTTCACAACCTTTGGTGTATTACGAAACGATTCCCATTCAAGACAATGTCATCCCAGTGCTTGACACTGGGATCCAGAAATTTTGGGTACAAAAGTAATCCTAAGTTTTTATTGATGAAATTACGAAAGAGTGGATCCCAGTGTCAAGCACTGGGATGACAATAAGGAGCTACCTGAATGACAAGAAAAGACTACTTGAATGACAAAAAAGGGAGCATTGGCTTGCACATTCCCCTGAACAGATACCTTGATACATTAAAGTTTCTAGGTTTGAGTGGTGGAATCCGATTCAGTGTGAAAATTAGCAAACTCCTTTTTGAGCTGTAGAATAAAATTTTTTATTTTAATGAAAAAATTGCTTCCGCATACTCAAGATGCCATTATAATGATAGTAGAGATATTTAGAGAGCTCAAAATCTATCTCGGTCTGCAGACCTTTTAACCAATTTTTCAATAAAAATTCAGCCACATCTGTTGTGTGTACATTCTGAATCTTTTTTATACAGGAGGATTTTATGTCCAGAATTCCAGATATTTGACCTTTACTTTAGCTAATAACAGGCGCCTGTAGTTTTTAGAATTAGTGTTAACACGGTTTTTCTACTTTTTTTTTCTTAATGTTTTAACTCAATACACACCATCATCATTTACTGCTTCTAAATATATCATTGCTAAACACACGCCGCTGTGTATTTCTATAGATAACTCATTGCCTAAACTTCGATTAAAGCAAGAATTCTTTCCTGGAAAAGCAAGGTTACTAAGGTACAGTTCCCATTGTAATCCTTTAGTTGATATTTGAGCTTTCGGTATACCAAGTAAGGATATTTTAGTATTTTTTAGCAAAGAGGAAAAATAGCTAATACCTTTTTGTAATGCGTACCCCACCATGGGAGGCGAAGGCATATAAAAGATACTATCTGTACTTAAAAAAAAGTTAATATTTTGTAGTATATGATCAATTGCTCCTCCAGTAATACCCGTTACTATTGATGGCAATAACTTTACTGTTTTTAAGTGAGCCATTGCTTTAGAAAAGTCGCAATAATCTTGATCAGGTAGATATACTGTATTTAAATTAGCACGTAAATTCGGATTTATACTATCCAAATCTCCTATTACAAGATCAGGTTTTACGCCAATTGATAGAAGCTTATTTGCTCCTCCATCTACAGCAATAACAGGTATATCTTGTTTAAAAAACGATGATCAGGTATTTCTCCATTTAATACTACAATAGAACGATATTCTTGCTCCACGCTACAATGTAGCATATGGTTATAAAACGCTTCGTGCAGTTTTTGCATCGTAGTAACATTTTTGAACAATTGATATTATACTGATCACTAATCCAGCAATATTACTGAGTATCACAAAAGTTAAACCCTGACAAATACCGTAAATAAGCCAAGATGATGAACAAATAAGATAATTCACCAACATTAGCATCGATACGTCACGAGTAAGTTTTGTGATATATGCTCTATATACTTGAGGCAATAACCCAATAAGAGATGTAATGAACGCGATGAAGCCAAAGCATTCTTCAATATTTATATACATACATTTTCCTACGTTTGTTTTAACAAGATCAGGTTCAAAGGGTTGTACTTTATGTACTCTCAGCTTTTTTAGAGCACCCCTAATGCGTGTAATTTATAACATCATTTAGTCTATTAATCAAGAAATTAACAGTGACTTGCATTCATGAAACCCAATCGGCTTCTATGCTAATTATTATCCAAACTAATAGTCGGCTGTGCATCCTGCTCAGAGATCAGAGCAACTAGCAAATTGTTTATCAATTGAACCTTTTGTTTTCCATCCAATTGTAAGCTTTTATTTTTTTCAAAATGGGCTATTACTTCTTCGATAATTCCTATTGCATTTTGCACTATATGCTTTCTTGCAGAGGTGATGGCATGTGCTTGTTGACGCCTCAGCATTGCCTGTGCAATCTCAGATGAATACGCCAAATGCGATATTCTCGCTTCTGTAATTTCAATTCCAGCAATATTCAATCTTTGTTGTAGCATTGACCGCAATTCATTTGAAATTTTGTCAGAGTTTTTACGCAAAGATTCTTCATCGTTTTCGCTATCATACGGATAATTACTTGCCAGTTCTCTAATTACCGAGTCACTTTGCACAAAAACAAAATCATGATAATTATTAACATTATAATATGCCTTCGCAGGACTGCTCACTCTCCAAACAATTACTACTGAAATCTCTATCGGACTTCCATTAGCATCATTAACTTTAATTTTTTCTGTATTGATATTCTGAAATTTCAAAGAAACTCTATATTTACTCGAAAACGGAAGCGTTACGCATATTCCAGACTTAAAATAAGTTCCAATATAATGACCAAAAAACTCTATCACTCTTGCTTCATTAGGATCATTAACGAAAAATCCTTGAGAAAAAGTCAATATTGAAACAGCAGCAACTCCAAGTGCAATTGTGCTGTCATACACAAAAAGTACCAATAAAATTAACCCTAGCGCTATTAGTACAGGAAAAGCCCGAATTTTACTTAGATTTCTATCATTTATTGTATTTTTATCTGTACTGTCTTCATCAGATTGCTTTTTCACTTGCACCCTCTCTGCTGATTATTTCATCTACCTTACTTACAAATAATTTAAACTCTCTTAATTCACGATCAGGCAACTTTATCTCATTGCCATGAGCTATCGTAAGCGGATCAATATGTTTACCATTATATATAACTTCATAATGTAAATGAGGTCCTGTTGCAACACCAGTGCTGCCAACATAAGCAATGATTTGTCCCTGCTTTACTTTAGAGCCTAACTTTATATCGCTACTAAATTTGCTTATATGTGCGTAACAAGTTGAATATTTATTGTTGTGCTTTATTTTGATGTAATTCCCATAGCCACCATTCTTTCCTATATATTCTATTACACCTTCTGCAGTGGCGTGTATAGGAGTGCCAAGTTTAGCTGCATAATCTACTCCTTTATGAAAAGCAATTTTACCATGAATGGGATGCTTTCTATTACCAAAATTCGAGGATATACGAAAATCTCCGTTCAAAGGACTTACGAAACTCTTTAAGCTTATCCCCTCTTTATTAAAATACTCTTCTTTGCCGTTTTGTGACTCATAATAATATAAACTTATAGCTTTATTGCTTGTTGTGAGTGAAGTATATAAAATTTTTTCTTCAGCCTTCTGATCACTCTCACACAGAACTTCCAACTTGCTTTTGGGCACAATGTCTTTTTTAAAATCTACACCATAATCTTTATATATGCTGATTAATCTCATTATTGTATCTGGCGCCAAACCTTCTGCATCAAAAAAAGAGGATTTTATGTCACTGGATATGAATAACAACTTTCTATCACTTTCTGTCACCAAAGCAGCTTTTTTTTTTCTGATCCCGTCTTGGAATAACACTGGAGAGTGGGTTAGTGTCATTTCAGTGCTTGACCAAATTTTTAATCGAAAATGTTGTATAGCGTGCTGTTTACAATCAATTTTGCTGGATTCCAGTGTCTGGGCACTGGAATGACAATAGTCTTTCTGCGCAAATGTTTCAGTTGAATATGCTGGTAAAATACAAAGCAGTGGAAGTATTACCAGCCTCATAGTTTATCAGCAAAAATAAAATTACCTTCAACATACTGCACATCATCATTATCTTCTAGCTCTTCAACTAATATAGATAATTTATCAATTAATTCTTTGTCGCTAACTTCAATCAGGTCCTTTGGTTGCCATGAAAGACGAGCAAGTTCTGGTTCTCCAAATTTTGTATAGAAAGCGTCACGTACTTTACCAAAGTCTTTTACTTCACAAGTTATAACATATAATTCTTCTTTGTTATTTTCCTCAACATTCAATACTTCTAATTCAATTCCATAGTTAAATAAATCTTCAAAATTTATACCCTCTGCTTTATAGACAATTAAGCCTACATGATCGAAAAGGTAACTCACACATCCTGTTTCTCCCAAATTACCGCCTTTGCGAGAAAAGATATAACGTATCTCAGAAGCAGTTCGGTTGCGATTATTTGTCAGAGCATGGACAATAAGTGCAGCACCAGAAGGTCCGCAGCCTTCATATTGTATTTCTTCATAACTTTCTCCAGCAACGTTACCAGCTGCATTTTTTATTGCTGTTTCTATTTTATCTTTTGGTAGATTTTCCTTTCGCGCAGCAAAGATAGCAGAGCGAAGACGTGGATTGAGTTCGGGATCAGGCAGCCCTTGTTTTGCAGCAACTGTTATTTCCCTAATGAGCTTCGTAAATTTTTGCGAGCGCTTTGCATCCTGAGCACCTTTTCGATGTTTTATATTTGAAAACTGTGAATGACCAGCCATAAGAAAACTAATTCACCCCTTCTGCTAACATATTTTCATACTGCTCAGCTTCTAAGTCAAGGCCAAGAGCTAAGTGAGCTGTTATTAAATAACTAATAACTCTAGAAGAATATTTATCGCTTATCATATTTTGAAAACGCTTAATTGCTGCTAAATATTCACCACGCTTTAGGTAAAATTCACCAATAGAATACTCTTTTTTTGATATATGTTCTGTGATTAATTTTTCTTTTTCTTTGATCTCTTCTATATATTCGCTATTCGGAAAAAGATTAATATATTCAGTAGCTAGCTCTAAAGTTTTATATGCAATTTGTTGCCCAAGCTGCACTTTATTAATTTGCATGTAATAAGATAATACTCTTAAGTAATATACATATGGCAAATCTTCACCATTTGGATAAACGTATATATAATCATCCATATCACTTGCAGCACTGCTGTAGTTACCCATATTATAGTAAGAAACTCCAGATAATAATTTTGCTTTCATTGCCCAATAAGATAAAGGATACAAATCCTCTATCTTTTGAAATGCTCTAATAGCTTGCTTATATTTTTTCTGATCATAAAGCTTAACTGCCTCCTCATATAGTTCAGTTTCAGTGTGTTCCAGATCATTCCCATACGACTGCACAAAGGAGCAAATAAGGAGAAAAAAGCATATGATTAAAGTCTTATACATAAGATTTTTTTTGATCAAAATAAAGTATAGACTAAATATTACCTAAATAAACAAATTTTTGGCATTATCATCGAGCAAAAACCTGCCCTTTCCCTATATTACCTATACCAGCACCTGTTGGAACACCTTTTCCACTCACTTCTACGTTCTCTAGCTTTCTAATATAAGAATGTATGATCAATCCACTTCCGACCATCAAAAGAGCAATACCTACCAGACCTAAAGCAGGCCCAACAGCAGATGATGCTAATGCTACTTCAGAAATCAACATTATCCTCCTAATTAGTAATAAAGAAGAACCAGCAAGCATTAACTTAGCTGTAGACATATTGCTTGTCTTTTTTTCAAATTTCTCATCAAAGCCTTGCTCTTTTTCTAATTCAGAATTTTTATTTTTCTTGTACTCACAATAGCAAAAAGTAGCACTCGCTACAAAGTAGAATATACTAGAAATTGAAAAAGCTACGTCTTCTATTATTCCTTGTGCCAATGCTTCGCTTACTATGCTAGCCACAATAACTAATGTAACTAAAGCAGCATCAGCATAGTTACAGTAATCATCAACTGTATAAGGAATGTCTCTCTTTTCTTTTTCTCCATCTTCAATATTCTCCAACTCTCGTTCTTTTTCTGCTATTTTTCTATTATTATAAATTAAATATAGCGTGCAAATAAGAGATAAGACTGTGAAAGGTAATATAATATGGCCTAATGCACCGCTTATAAGGCCAAGTAATACCTGATCGCTACATGTTTTTTCGAGCTCAATTGCCATCAGCAATGCAAATGGAACCATTGTTGCCAATGATACACATTTTCTATTTAGCTCTCTTTTTTTTAAAGTTAATAACTCCTGTTCCAGCTTCTGCTTTTTTTTTCCTTCTTCAAGTATTAATAATTCTTGCTCAAGTTTTTTTCTCTTTTTTTCTTCTTCATCAACTGTTGACCAGAAATCTCGAAAAAAATCCTCTATTTTAGTATCTTTCTCAGAACTTGATCTCTTAAAGGAAGACTCAGTATTAAAGCTATCTATAATAATACCAGTCATACAAACTTGACTAATTTATAAACTAATACATTATACAGGATTTTAACTAATCAGTCAATATTGTGAAATTATTAACTTTCTTTGTATACTCTTAAGCAATTTAGTCAATCTGTTTGATGCCAGCTAGAACGTAATTATAGCCTGACCACATAGTCATAACAGCTGCAGCCCACAAACAAATCACACCTATGTATTTAGTTGTTTCATAATCACTCATTATTAACGCCACTATAGCAACCATCTGAAAAAATGTTTTAATTTTCCCAGCTTTGCTCACAGGTAGACTAACGTTTGTAGCTATCAAAAACTCTCGTAAACCCGAAACTAATATCTCTCTACAAACAATTATAACTGACGGTATGATTGTAACATCATCTATTTTTTGCTTATAAACTAGCATGATTATTGTTGAAACTACTACTAACTTATCAGCAATTGGGTCAAATAATTTGCCAAAATTCGATTGGACTTTCCATGCACGTGCTAAATAACCATCAAAAAAATCTGTAATGCACGCAAACATAAAGATCAATATTGTTATTAGACTTGCATATTTACTTTCTATATAAAAGCTTGATATTATTGCCGGTATCGCGAGCGCACGAGAAATTGTTAGCAAATTAGGCACGTTTTTCTTAAGCATGTAAGTCACACTATTGGTAGATAAACTTATACAGAAGTACAACAGAATTCACAAGCTAATAGTTGAACATTCATAAAAACCCCATATACTTAAAAAATTACTAACAATAAGCTCAAAGCATGAATAATGATTTAGATAACACCACAAAACAAGAAGCACTTAAGTACCATAATAAAAGTGGTAAACCTGGTAAGGTATCGGTTATACCAACAAAACCCTTATCCACACAGCATGACCTATCACTTGCTTATTCCCCTGGTGTTGCAGCCCCATGCCTTGCAATAGCTAAAAATCCTAAAGCTGTTTATGATTACACGGCAAAAAGCAATTATGTGGCTGTCATTTCAAATGGCACCGCAGTCCTGGGACTTGGCAATATCGGTCCTCTTGCTTCAAAACCCGTCATGGAAGGCAAAGCTGTTTTATTTAAGCGTTTTGCTGACATTGATGCAATTGATATAGAAGTTGACACAGAAAACATAGAAGATTTCATCAATGCAGTAAGGTATCTTGGTCCAAGTTGGGGGGGAATAAATCTAGAAGATATAAGATCTCCTGATTGTTTTATAATAGAGAAACGTCTAAATGAGTTGATGGATATTCCGGTGTTCCACGATGATCAACATGGCACTGCAGTAGTTGTTGCAGCTGGTATAGAAAATGCCCTCGATATTGTTGGAAAGAAATTAGGAAATGTAAAGATCATCATGAATGGTGCTGGAGCAGCTGGTATTGCGTGTTTGGAAATACTGAAGTCTATGGGTGCTAAGAACATAGTACTATGCGATAAACAAGGAGTAATACACAAAGACAGAAAAGAGGATATGAATGAGTGGAAAGAAAAATATGCAATTGACACTAAAGAACGTTCTCTACTCGATGCCATAAAAGATGCTGATGTATTCATCGGACTCTCTGCAAAGGATGTGCTCAGTGAAGGAATGTTAAAAAGCATGGGTAAAGACCCAATCATTTTTGCTCTTGCTAACCCTGATCCAGAAGTAAGGCCTGAATTTGCAAAATCTGTAAGGCCAGATGCAATAATTGCAACTGGTAGGTCAGATTATAACAACCAAGTCAATAATGTAATGGGATTTCCTTACATATTCAGAGGGGCACTTGATGTATATGCAACGACAATAAATGATGAAATGAAAATTGCTGCTGCAGATGCAATAGCAAAGCTTGCTCGCGAGCCAGTGCCGCACGAGATATCTGCAGCCTATGGTGGTCGTAAAATGAGCTATGGACGTGAATATATAATACCTACTCCATTTGACCCAAGATTAATTTCTATAGTATCTCCTGCTGTTGCAAAAGCTGCAGTTACCTCAGGTGTAGCAAGAAAGGAAATAAAGGACTGGAATGAGTATGCAAGTCAATTAAAATCTCGTCTTGCTAGTGCTCTCAGCACGCTGAATCTATTGTCTTCACAATAATCAATTGCATATTTTAGACTTATAATTAAAATAAACTGATGACTATTACAATTCACGAGTTAGAGAAAATTATCAAACAATCATTTCCTGATGCTGATATAAAAATTAAAGACCTTGCTGGAGATGATGATCACTATCATTTAAAAATAACTTCCAAGTGTTTCTCTGGAAAGACAAAAATAGAACAACACAGAATGGTATACAAGGCTCTTGAAGGTCAGTCTATACATGCATTGCAACTAGAAACTGGAGCTTAAAATTAAGGTGATATTTATGAACAACTTTGAACAAATAAAAAAAGACATAGCAGAAAACGATGTAGTGCTGTATATGAAAGGCACCTATGACTTTCCTCAATGTGGATTCTCTGGGCTCGTCGTATCAATTCTCAAAAATTTGAATGTAAAGTTTAAATGCATCAACGTACTTGAGAATGATGAAATACGTCAGTCCATAAAAAGTTTTTCTGATTGGCCAACAATTCCACAAATATATATAAAGGGAGAGTTTATTGGTGGCTGTGACATAATCCGCGAGATGTATGAAAAAGGTGAATTACAGAGTTTATTGAAAGAAAAACAGATTGTTTAGTAAGGAAATAAGCAAGAAAAAAATAGGCGTGCCTCACACCTAGCCTGATTAAAAACTTTAGTTTTTTGACTTTTGTACACTATTTGTACATAAGACATTCTCTTTAAGAAATGTACCAGGCCAAGTAATATTTGCCTGTACATCACTAATAGCGCGTGCCATATTTACATTTTGTTTAGCCTTTTTTATTAGAGAACTTAATGACGTACTGATTTTATCAATAATGCGCAGATCAGCTTTAGGAACACTTGCTTCAATTGCTTTCAGACCACTTTGCACTTTATCAAGGCTATCACTTCTTATGGCAGCAGCAATATCTATAAACAATCGCTTTAGCTCTCGAGGTTGATCTTTTATAGTAAAAAGATAGTCTGGAACGATTTCGTAATCACCATTAACATTTTGTGTGCAATATTCTTCAATAGCCTCTTTTGCATCGTAGTAATCTTGTGGATTATCAGAACAAGAATATGCTGCACAAGATTCATTTCTATAATAAGGACTCCCATTACTCTCAATGTTTTCTATTCTCTTCTTTACACTAGAAACTAAACCTTTTCCAAATACGATAGTATCGTCTCTGTCTGATTTTGAAACAGCCTCTAATAGAGTAGGTATTGCGTCTTGTCTGTAACTAAAGATAAATTCTATGCATGGAATATTACCCAAACTATTTCTAGGGCCTTCTCCACACAAAAATTTACTTGAAACATGTTGTATAAAAAAGTTAACTACATCACTTGAACTACTGTCTCCTAGCATAAGTAAAAATTCGGGAAATCTAGGATATTTATTCAAAAATAATGCACCATATATTCCATCGTCAATTGACTCCAATTCATTGTCAAAAATAATACTCCTTATCTTATTATAATCCTGCTCATTTATAGCTTCTTTTAACTTTTTATTTAAGTCAAGGTTATTCAACTCACGATAACGCTTATACTTTTCTTCACTAATACGTGGCATATAATACACTCTCTTTTTATAAAAAATTTATACAATTAGCTTGCTTGTTAACAATTGTCAATACTTAGATAAGTATATTAGTAAGTATTTTTATAATTATTGCTAACACGGAATTTTATCTGATTTTTACTAAAAGTGTATATACAAGCTAAACCTTATCACCAGGCTTAACAAAGAGATGGCCCAATGTTATTAACTTTATAGGCTTATCTTCGTTATTTACTACCACCCAAACACCATCATCTTCATGATCAACAATTTCTATTGCTGTAAATACTACATAATTATTGTCATCAACAATCTTTATTCCAAGAACGCCATCATCACTTAAGCTTAAGGCCGAAGAAGGAATTTTATATGCAAATCTTTCACCTGAAGGGAGGCTTACACTAGCAGTCAGTCCTTGCAAGGATATAATCTCATTATCAGTTACCTTTACCTCCACTCTATAAGATCCAGTTTTAGGCTCAGCAATTTTACTAATAAAACTCACTTCACCTACTAATTCCCTTCCGTCTAGCAAATTAATTTGCGCTGCACTACCCAGTTTTATTTTATTTACTTCATTTTCTGAAACATACAACACTACAAGAACCTGATCAAAATTAACTATGTCAGTTATCTTATGTCCAAGATTAACAAAATCCCCTTCATTTACGTTGATCTTATCTATATAACCATCAATAGGAGATTTAATCGCAGTGTTTTCTAAATCCAACTCTAGCCTTTTTAGGTCAGCTTTTGCACTCTGCAATGCAGTAAAAGCTGCTTCCACTTTTATTTGTGCTCCATACCCTTTTGTATTCAATTTTTTAGAGGAATGATACTCAATTTCACGCTGATTTAATAAAGCTTTGGCTTTCTCAACTTGTGCAACTCTGTCATAATCTTCTATCTTTAAAATTACATCGCCTCTTTTTACTTTTTCACCATCAGACAAATAAATAGCAATAACTTGACCACTTGTTCTTGAGACAAGGCTTGCCCTATGCAAGGGATTTACTGTACCAGAAAAATTTAAATATACAGTGCGATTTTGTGGAGTATAATCCTGAGTTTTTACTGAAAAACTACTAATTGGATTATCACTATGAACCGCCTGATCTTTTTTTAAAAATGTACTGTTGATAAAAAACAGTAGAATAAGAGCAATACTGGAAACGATGATTACTTTGTTTCTCATCCTTAAACAGTAAAATTTATTGAACAATCTTGTTAGAAATAACTGCATAAATTTTCGAATCAGAAGTGTAAGTATAATACATCTATTGTCACTCTATAAACAGTTTTATGTGAGCAAATTTTTCTAAAATTAAGTAAGTTTGCTAAAACGCAATTTTAAATCAAGAAACCTTATCCAAAAAGTTATTATGTCAATATAAGAATTAACATTATATTATCATATAAGTACTAACGTGGTGTTAGTTTTATAATTAAGGAGTACATTATGACAAATCCTATACTAAACCCTCCATTTCAATGGAAGGCACTTCATGATTGCTATAGAGAATGTGAAGAAAAGTCCCCAGGTAATAGTTGGTGGGTAACAACAGAGCGAAATAATTGCAAGTGGTACTGTCGTCTGAAAGATACTCATGGCTTATTTAAATCTGATTCACAAGAAGAGTCGACACCTATTGATATAAGTAGTACATTCAGAGAGATTGGAAATAAATTCTATGATCTTGCAGATTCAGTGTCTGTTCTATAGTAAAATAAAGGTATCTATTCAGCAGAGTGGTAAAATAAGGTAGATGGGAAAAGACAACTATAGGAACAAATAGGTGTCATCCCAGTGTCAAGCACTGGGATGACACCTATTTATTTTCGGTGCTTCCTTTCTTGTCATCCGAGTAGCCTTTGCTTGTCATTCAAGTAGCAGACACTCGAATCTATTATACTCCGTAAATTTAACTGGATGCCAGTGTCTGAGCACTGGCATGACAACAAAGGAGCTACTTTCATGACACCCATTTGTTTATATGGTTGTCTTTTCTCATCCACCTTATTTTGCCACCCTGCTGAATAGATATATTAGCATATATTTAAATAGGGTAATAGCCCATCACTAAATGGGTACCCAATTGCTCAACACTATCAATTTTAATTTGTAAAGTGTCCTTTATAAACTTGTTAGCCTTTTCTATGCTCATCGTAATTATATATTTATCCGTTTGAATACGCGATGAATAGCTACATTTATGTAAGTCTAAAATTTCAACAAATCTGCTTCTATCATCTTTATAGTGAAAAATTACGTTAACACCCACAGCTTCTTCTTTATCATATTTAATATCAATTTTTGGTTTATGGCCATAGTTTGCTCCAATAATCCTTCTTATTGAGTGTTCTACTGCCATTTTTATTATTTTAGGATTACTGCAGTCTGAAACAGGCACTGATTTATAATCATGAGCAGCTACTTTAGCATAAACCGACTGGCTTTCTAATTTATCTGAGTATTTTTCATTAAATTCCTTTATCTTTTCAAAATGTCTTTCATATTGAGTCAATCCATCTTTCCCTTTTTTCTCCATCCTTTTCAAGAATTCCTCTACTGGCTCTCGTTTGGCTAGAGTAATTTTGCGTATAAGCGGAATTTGTTTTTTCAAGCTAATCCAATATGGTAGGCAAACAACTTTTGCATCTTTCGAAAATAGACCTTCTAATTTTTTCACTGCATTGTATAAGTTTGCTGGTTCTGGTTTATAATGCCCACTATTATTGTCTATATAAGTTATTTCACCATTTACCACTTTCATTAAACCAGAACATAAAACTGGCTTACCACCTGCAAGAGTTGAATGACGATAAGCCCATTCGCTTTTGTTAACATTAATATGTTCATGAGTTACTAGCTTTCCGTCAAGCGTGATCACATAAGCTACACAACCTTTTTTATCCTTACTAATTTTATCAGTTGTATCATATAGTTTGCCTTTAAAGGCTTTTAACTTGTTTTCTGGCATTAAGTCAACGTATAATTTTCCTTTATAAGGAATTTTGGTATATTCTGCTTGGTCATCTGGAGTAAAATACTTAACCCTTGTATTAGTTCCAGGAATTTTTCTTCCTTCAACTCCAACTTCTGGAAACAAATTATATCGTGGAAAAAAATAAGTAAAATTATTCTCTATCCAATACAGAATCTTATTTATGATACCAAAAACCTTTCTATTACCTAAATCAATAGAGAGTTGCTGTTCCTTTGGTACTGCTAGATGATTGGACTTTGTACCAGATTTGCCAAATTCTTTGGCAGCATATTTAAACTTTTCTAGTAAATATTCCTTACGTTCTTTTGATATTGACATTTTTACCTCACTTACTATTATTTTAGACAAAAAGTCAATCTTTCTTAAGACATTCAGAAAAAAAGTAGCAGCAAAATAGCTAAACTGACTTAGATTTATCGACAATTTGAAAAATCATCATTCCGCTACTTGTTAGCGAAATCTATGTTCGTACAGTTGTGCTGCCCAACAAACTTATGCTAAGCTGTGCTGCCACTAATTTTGCAACCGGTACTCTATAGGGCGAGCATGACACATAATCAACCCCTGATTTGATGAAAAACTCTATGGACTGTGGATTCGCTCCATGCTCTCCACATATACCAAGTTTAATTTCTTTTCTGGTTTTTTTGCCCCTTTCGATAGCTATTCTGATTAATTCCCCTACCCCTTCGACATCTAGCACCTCAAAGGGATCGTTTTTGAATATGTTGCTTTCCTTATAAGAATCGAGGAAATTAACTGAATCATCTCGTGAAAGTCCCATAGTTGTTTGTGTTAAATCATTAGTGCCAAAACTAAAAAATTCTGCGTGTTTTGCGAGTTTGTCAGCAATAAGTGCTGCTCTTGGCAGTTCTATCATCGTTCCGATTGAATAATTCACATCGAAATTTTTAGCTTCTTTCTTTACTAACTCGCATATCAGAACAAACTCTTTCTCGCTCATGATAAAAGGAATCATGATTTCAGGTTTCACTTCTATCTTCTTTTCTTTCCTTAATTCACTTGCAGCACTGAGTATTGCCCTAATCTGCATTTTATATATTTCAGGATGAGAAATAGCAAGCCTACACCCTCGATGGCCAAGCATTGGATTTTTTTCTGATAACTGTACTATTTTATTTTTTACCGATTCAACTGACTTATTCAGTGATCTGGCGATTTTTTCTATAATGGATTGATCATGAGGTAAAAACTCATGTAGAGGTGGATCAAGTAATCTTATAGTGACTTCCTTGCCCTCCATAATAGAAAACATTTCTTTGAAATCAGACTTTTGCATTTCTTCGAGTTTATTTAATGCATTTGACCTTTCATTTTCATCATCAGCTATTATCAATTTTTGAATGAATTCGATTCTATCACTAGCAAAAAACATATGTTCTGTGCGACATAATCCTATACCTTCTGCACCGAATTCTTTCGCAATTTTTGCATCTTTTGGAGTATCAGCATTCGCTCTCACCTTCACTGTTTTGATTTTATCTACCCAGTTAATTATCGTTTTGAACTCTTGAGATAATTCAGGCAAAACTGTCGGAAGAATACCAAGCATAACCTCTCCTGTTCCTCCGTCGATGGTGATTGGTTCACCTTTATTTACTTTTATATCCCCCATAGAAAGAAATTTTTCATCTTTATCAATATAAAGTCCACTTAGACTACAAATACATGGTTTACCCATTCCACGAGTTACAACAGCGGCATGGGAGGTCATACCTCCCCTCGCTGTTACTATTCCACTTGCAGCATTCATTCCATTAATATCTTCAGGGCTCGTCTCTGATCTTACCAAAATTACTTTTTTACCCTGCTCTGCAGCTTTTTCAGCATCACTTGCACTGAATACTACATATCCAGAAGCAACACCTGGAGAAGCTGGCAGTCCTTTGCCTATTACTTCTTGATCGATTTTAACATCAAGAACTGGATGCAATAAATTGTCAAAAGTTTTTGGATCAATTCTCAATATTCCTTCCTCTTTTGTAATCGCTCCTTCTTCTACCATATCAACTATTATGCGAATAGCAGCTTCGGCTGTGCGCTTGCCAGACCTAGTCTGCAAAATCCATAACTTACCGTCCTGTACAGTAAATTCGATATCCTGCATGTCCTTATTATGCCTTTCAAGTTTTTCACATACCGCGCATAATTCTCGGTAGACACTTGGTAGCAACTTCTCCATGGTACTTTCTTGCTCCCCGTCAATTGGCATAGGAGTATAAACACCAGAAACCACATCCTCACCCTGAGCATTAACTAAAAACTCACCAAAAAGCTTTTTTTCTCCAGTTGAAGGATTCCTTGTAAATATCACACCAGTTGCTGAATTATCATTCAGATTACCAAAAACCATTGCTTGTACATTAACTGCAGTTCCAAGGTTTTCAGGAATATTATTTATTTTTCTATAGGAAAAAGCTCTATCATTTTGCCAAGAAGAAAACACTGCATTTACTGAATTGAGTAACTGTTCTTCAACGTTCTGCGGGAAATTTTTTCCTATTTTCTCATATACTACATCTTTGAAATCATTAACAATCCCCTTTAAAACATCAACATTAAGATCAGCTAAGCTTTTTGCTCCACTTTTTTGCTGTTCACTATCAATAATGTCTTGAAATAGGTTGTGGTCAAGCTGTAGTACAACATTCGAGTACATCATGATGAAACGGCAGTAGCTATCGTAAGCAAAACGTTCGCCACTTTTTTTTGCAAGACCAACAACGGTTTCATCATTTAGACCAACATTTAAAATAGTATCAAGCATGCCCGGCATTGAATTCACACTACCAGAGCGTATGGAAACTAATAAAGGATTATTTGAATCCCCGAATTTACAACCGATGTCACTTTCGAGCATCGCCATGTAGTTTTTTATCTCGTTACGTAGATCACAAGACAATTCATTATCTTGACAATAGGCCTGACAAACAGCAGTGGAAATTGTAAAACCAGGTGGAACAGGAATGCCAATGTTACACATCTCTGCCAGATTTGCTCCCTTCCCTCCTAGTAGATTTCTCATTGCTGCATTGCCTTCACAGTTGCTTTGGCTAAAGTAATATATTAACTTTTCTTGCATTTTTTTCGGATTTTCACTAATATACATACTATTCTAATAAATTTGTCAGGCAGGAGTAATAAATTTTGTAAAATTCAGCACAATTAAATAGCCTCTTTCCCTTTCATTCTAGTGTCCCTATTGTCATTCAAGTATTCTTTCCTGTCATCTCAATGACCTCTATGATGTCATTCCAGCGCATGAGGCTGGAATCCAGTTTGTCCATAATCTCACCAAAAACGTTGTGTTTTAGCATAATTTTGTGCTCAATATGCTTATTTGTAGTAAAGACTTCTGGATTCCAGCATCAAGTGCTGGAATGACACCGTCATACCTGTTGAAGTATGAATGTAGCCTTATCTCACACTCCTGTCATCCCAGTGCCCAGACACTGGGATCCAGAAGACTGATCAAGTAATAAGAACTAGTCACGCGCTGGCTCTCTTAAATTACTTTAGCTATAAGTGTTAAGAAATTTACCAATCAAAAAAAGGCAAAAGAATCCACATGGTGCTAATTTTATTACTGTAATTGATAATGTGCTAACGCTTTAAATAAGCGCGATCTGGCCGAATGTAGAAAAAATAAAAAAGGCATGCAGCCGCCATAATTTCGCCAATAAATACAAGATTTGTCAAGAAGCTTCTATTAAATGAAAGTTATGAAAAAAATCTATTGCAAGTCTTTTAATATTCTGTTAAGAGCTGGAACAAATAAAAATTATTATGTTTGGATTAGAGAATAAGAAATTTCTGATTACTGGTGCATCAGGCGGAATAGGCCAGGCAATTGTAGAAATTATGCATAAGGCCAGAGCAACTTTATGTATTTCTAGTACAAAAAAAGAAAAACTCGAAGAAGTTGCTAAAAAATATGAAAAAAACATTCACGTACTTCCTTGCAACTTATCAAATCCTGAAGAGGTAAATCAACTAATAAATAAAGCAAGTGAGTTGATGAAAGGCTTTGATGGACTCATATGCAATGCAGGAATTACACAAGACAGCTTATTGTTGAGAATGACAGATGAAGCATGGCAAAAGGTGATTGACATTAATTTGACCTCCACATTTAAGCTAAATAGAGAAGCATGCAAGAAATTCATTAAAAATAATTGGGGAAGAATCATAAATATTTCCTCAATAGTAGGATTGACAGGAAATGCCGGGCAAGTAAATTATGCAGCATCAAAAGCTGGAATAATAGCTATGAGCAAATCTATAGCAAAAGAAGTTGCAAGTCGTGGTGTAACAGTAAATTGCATTGCTCCTGGGTTTATAGATACTAAGATGACTGAAGTTTTAAATGAAAAACAAAAAGAAAAAATATTAGATAATATTCCAATGAAAAGAACGGGAACAGGAGAAGAAATAGCAGCAGGGGTATTGTTTTTAGCAAGCGACGAAGCAAAATATATAACGGGGCATGTGCTTAACATCAATGGTGGGCTATTTATGTAGCAACACTTATTTATGGACAAATTATGAGTTTTACCTTAAAATAAATATATATATAAATTTAGATTCACACTAGTTTATTATTTGGAGGCAAAAGAATGAGCTATATAATAAAAAAACTTTTTAATGCTTTATATATAGTGCTGTTTCTCTCTTTTTCAGATTACGCAAATGCTGCTAATGATATAGATGATACAACTGCCCAAGTAATATGCAATATTATTGGTTATATTTGGGGAATAGGTGGGCCACTTATGACTGTAGTCATAATAGGTGCAGCTTTGCTTGCAATATTTGGTAGAATGCCATGGCCAGCTCTCTTTGCCTTAGGTATGTTTTGTGGTGTATTTTTTGGTGCCAAAACGATTATAACGAAAATTATACCCAATATAAGCGATGAAGTAAGAGAGACGTTGAATAAGTGTGGGGAAAGATAATCTAAAAATAAGTGTGTTTTTGTGTGTATTGTTCCTTCATATCCTCAATTTGCAGCAAGCAAGAGCTATCTTTCGGTAAAGTTTTAATAGCTAACTCAGCGTACTTCATAAATTTCTCTAAATTACCTTCAATACAAGCCTTTTTCGTCAAAGCAAAATAATACATTGCCATATCAGCGCTACGTTTATATGCAATACTTAAATACTTCCAGACAAAGGCGTTATTTGTTTCTACGCTTGCAACCTGCTCTAGGTAAAAAATTGCCTTCTCTATTTCACCGTGTAATAATAAAGTATGAGATAACGCAAGTTTCACTAAATAGTTATTCTTCTCAGATAAATATCTAAGTGATTCTTCATACATTTTTATTGCTTCACTTAAATTTCCAGCTTTGTATAACATCTCCGCTTTTAATTCATATAAATAAGGATCATTGCGTGACTCTTGAATCAATAAATCAACTTTAGCAATAGCCTTTTCTATCTTTCCTTGCCTATAATGAATTACAGCATTTACATACTTAGAATTATCTTCATATTTATTAGATAATACATAAATAGGGGTAAAAAAAGAGTCTAACTTTGCAACCATACGCTCAAACTTCAACAACTTATCTGCAAGGATTGGTTTTATATTATTTTTAACCTTATAATTCTGTACAGCAAATATACGTTTATCACTAAGTGGGTGAGTGCGGAAATACTCTTCAGTGTTTTCATGCTCAATACTCTTAAAATAGTCAAAAATCTCTTTCATACCCGAATTATCATAGCCAGATTCATCAAGGTATCTTAAAGCATAGCTATCTGCTACACTCTCTTGCTCTTGAGAATAGTTAAAAAACAACCTCGAACTAAGCGTTACACCACTAAGCAAGATTGCACTCGCAACCTGAGGGTTAATAACAATACTAGAAACTAATCCTACCATATAACTAATCATTGCTATTGATTGAAAATAACCTACAGCACTACTCATTTGTAATACATGACCAGCAGATATATGAGCAATTTCATGTGCTAATATACCAAGTAAGACATAAGGTTCAGTCGAATATTGTAAAAGCCCTAAATGAATGAAAATGCTATTATTGTTAATTACAAAAGCATTAATCGATCTATCATCAACTATAAAAACTTATATTTTATCATTATCAATACCCGCAGCAGAAAATAAAGGTTGCGCTAGATCCTTCACTACCGCTTCCACTTCACTATCTCTAATAATACTAACAGAGTAAGCGCTATTACAGTATACGAAGAAAAATAGTAAAACAAAAAGCCTAGACATGGAAGTTCCTTGTTTGTATAACTTTTAGGAATTTTACATTTTAACATTTAAACTATACGAATTTATAAACGCTAGTTTAAATTTTGAACGTAACTGATAAGTTTATCGATGGTAGTTAACTTAATTTTGTGTTGTTCAGCAAATTCAAGCAACTGGGGTAAGCGCATCATAGAGCCATCATCATTCACTAATTCACACCCTACAGCCGCATGACTAGATCCAACCAATTTTGCTATCTCAACACTTGCCTCAGTATGACCGTTGCGTGCTAAAACCCCGCCCTCACTTGCAATAATAGGAAAAACATGACCAGGGGTAATAATATCATCCTTAGTACTTTTTCCATCAATAGCGGTAAGTATCGTATGCGTTCTATCATGAGCAGAAACACCCGTTGTAATACCATAACGAGCATCGATTGACGTAGTAAATGCAGTGTGAGGAATAAGTGCTTCATCTACATTACTTCTCTTCATAAATTCAAGGTTAAGTTTATTCATGTAAAACTTTGTCATAGCTAAAAACACAATACCAGTGCCATACCTAACCATAAAAGCAATATGTTCTGGTTTCACCTTTTCAGCTAAAATAACCAAATCACCTTCATTCTCTCTGTTTTCATCGTCAACTAAAATGAATAATTTACCAGAACTAGCATCCCTCAATACATCTTCCACAGAAGAAATACCGGGTAGACTAATTGAAGGATAAGTTACTTGTACCATGATTTACTTAAACTCAATCTTAACTATTTTATACAATTTCTCTCCATTTGGCACTATCACTTCCACATACTCACCAACTTTTTTGCCAATTAAAGCACTACCGAGTGGTGAATCCGTAGAGATCAACTGCTTTGAAGCATCAGCTTCATATCCACCTACAATCTTATAAACATATTCAATTTCACTGTTATCATCATTTAACATGCTTACCGTAACAGTTGCACCAAACATTACTGTATCACCAGACAAATTTTTTACTTCTATCACTTCTGCATGTGAAAGTTTACTTTCTACCTCAATTATACGGCCTTCAATAAAACTTAATCTCTCCCGTGCTGCATGATATTCTGCATTTTCGGATAAATCGCCTTGATCACGAGCATCAGAAATAGCCTGTATGATAGAAGGCTTTTCTTCCTTTAATTTCTCAAGTTCGACTTGCATACTCTCAAAACCTTCCCTTGTAATAGGAAACTTGTTAACAATGGATGAAGTCATAATCACCGCCTAAACGCAATTAAATTGAGTGACAAAATCACTCACAATACCAAGAATATCATCTTTTATATCATCATTCATGTCACCCGACAACTTTTTTAAAACTCCAGGGTGAACAGCTTGAAAATAATTGATAAGATCACACTCGAACCTATTGATGTTGCTCACCTGTACCTTATTTAATTGACCATACAGATTAGAAAAGATATACATAAGCAATACTTGCTCTTCTATTTGCATAGGTGAATACTGTTTTTGCTTTAATAATTCAATAAGGTATTTACCTTTGTTTAAGGACAATTGAACAGTAGCATCAAGATCAGAACCAAATTTAGCAAAGTCTTCCAGTTCTCTATATTGGGCCAAACTCAGCTTTATAGAACCAGCAACTTTTTTCACAGATTTCAATTGTGCAGCAGAGCCAACCCGAGAAACCGATAAACCTATATTCACTGCAGGGCGAAATCCTTTGTGAAACAATTCAGACTCAAGAAAAATTTGTCCATCGGTAATTGAAATCACATTAGTTGGAACATATGCAGATACATCACCAGCCTGAGTCTCAATAATCGGCAAAGCAGTCAAAGATCCCTGTCCTTTTTCATCAGACATTTTAGCAGCTCTTTCAAGCAAGCGAGAGTGTACATAGAATATATCTCCAGGATAAGCTTCACGACCAGGAGGACGTCTGAGCAATAAGGACATCTGCCTATATGCCACAGCATGCTTAGATAAATCATCATATACCACCAAGCAATGCATTCCATTATCACGGAAAAATTCTCCAATAGTGCAACCGGTATAAGGTGCTAAAAATTGCATAGGCGCGCAGTCAGATGCGCTAGCCACAACTACGATTGTATACTCTAATGCTCCACTTTCTTTTAGCTTATTCACCACTTTTGCTACCGTCGAAATTTTTTGTCCAATAGCAACATAAACACAGTAAATTTTTTGATTTTCGTTTACCTCATCATTAATCTTCTTCTGATTGATAATAGTATCAATCGCAATAGTGGTTTTACCAATTTGTCTATCGCCAATAATTAATTCACGTTGCCCTCTACCTATAGGAATCAACAAATCTATAATTTTAATTCCTGTCTGCAGAGGTTCATGCACAGATTTACGGTCAATAATACCTGGCGCTTTAGATTCTATATACATTTTGTTCTTGGCTCTAATTTCTCCGCCATCGTCTATAGGATCGCCTAATGCATTTACAACTCTCCCTAATAATTCATGACCTACAGGCACCTGTACAACGTCGCCACTACATTTTACAACGTCCCCTTCTTTTACATCACGGTCATTGCCAAGCACAACTATTCCAGCTGTATCATGATCTAAATCAAGAACTATTCCTTCTACACCGCTTGCAAAAGATACCTTTTCACCAAACTTTGCTTTTTCCAGCCCATAGACCAATGTGATACCATCCGTTACTGAAATTACTTCACCTATATTTTCTCGTTTTATAGGATTATCAAATGTCTCAACCTTCTCTTTTATTATGTTTACTACTTCAGAGGCATTTATGCTATTCTTCATATACAATTCCTTATTTTCAACATTTCCATTTTACTCAAATCAACCAATCTATCCAAATAACTCTTAAGCGAAGCATCAATCAAGTTAAAACCATACCTAACTACGAAGCCACCTAGTATAGAAGGATCAACCACATTACTGACTTTTATTATTTTACCAAGAAAGTTCAAAGATTCAGTAATTATTTTTATATCAGGTTTCTTTAAAACCTCTGCTGATTTTATAGTAATTTCCAATTCGTTTTCACTTTCCCTTACAAGATTTAAGAATTTTTCTAATATAAGGATTAATAAACGGGAGCGCTTGTTTGCAAGTGTAACCATAATAAATTTGACTAAGTTTTCACTCAAGTTCTTATTTATAGAAAGTATCGCTTCTTTTTTGTGCAAAAGAGAAACCATAGGATGAGATAGATACACAAAAACATCACTTTGATCTTTAAAAAAAGCTAACAAAAATTCTACTTCTTTTCTTATAATACCTAATCTGCTTCCTGAGACATGAAACAGTGCTCTAGCATAAGATGAAACTAAATTATTGTTTTTCATATTAAATTACCTATTCTAGTAAATCTAAGTTATTTAAGCTACCATTCCTCAATCCAAGCATTTTTTATATAAATAGGTCTTCTCCTTAAGGAAAGAAAACATAAATCATATCTGACTGAATAATCTAAAAAATCAAGATTTTTACTTAAGAAATATTTAGAAGAATTTATAATAGACTGACACTGAAAATGAGATATCGGTACTTCTTTTCCAAATAAACTTGTTTTAACTTCTATAAAAATCAGCTCCTTTTTTTTAGATACAATTAAGTCAATTTCACCCAACTTACAACGGAAGCGACGTTTTATAACATTATAGAATTTCAGCTTTAAATATATCGAAACTAACAATTCTCCAAAGTAACCTACAAAATAGCGTAACCTACTTACCATAAAAAGAATAATTAGCTTTGTGTAACTACTTTGCTTCCTTTTTTATTTTTACTATAAATCTCACCTTTTGCTGAAATATCTCTATCAACTAGCTCTATCACTGCCATTGGAGCGCAATCACCCTTTCGAGTACCAAATTTTATTATTCTAGAATATCCACCTTTACGGTCTTGATAACGATTAGCTAGAACGCTTAATAATTTATCAACTACTAACTTACTATTATGAAGACGTGAAAGCAAAAGCCTTCTACCATGTAAAGAATCGTTATTCTTAGCAATTGTAATAAACTTTTCCACATATGGACGAAGTGCTTTAGCCTTTGGTAAAGTAGTTACAATCTGCTCATGATTAATTAACGAGATAGATAGATTCTTTAACATTGATAACCTATGCTCGGTACAACGAGACAGTTTATTTTTCTTTATTCCATGTTTCATATACTACCTAATCCTCATCAGTATGTTGTTTAGCCAGTTCATCTATATCCTTAGGCGGCCAATTTGGTATATTCATACCCAAAGACAAACCTGAATTATTTAAAATTGCCTTGATTTCATTCAAAGACTTTCGGCCAAAATTAGCAGTTCTTAACATTTCAACTTCCGTCTTTTGCACAAGATCACCTATATAAGTGATATTTTCATTTTTCAGACAGTTATGAGATCTAACAGATAATTCCATTTCATCTACTTTACGCAATAGAACAGGATCATAGCCCAAATCTTTAGCACCACTAGACAAAGAAACCTGCGATTTCTTATAACTAATATCAGAACTAATAAAAGGCTGAAGTTGCTCCTGTAATATTCTTGCAGAATAGTCAACAGCTTGACTTGGAGAGATTGTACCATCAGTTTCAATTGACAATATCAGCTTATCTTTATCAGTAACTTGACCAACACGACTATTCTCTACTCTATACGAAACCCTCTCAACAGGACTATATAAAGCATTAACTGGAATAAAACCAATTAAATCTTGTTCATTCATAGACTTTAAAAATTCATTTTCTTTATATTTATTTACAGAAAGATAACCTTTTCCACTAGCAACATATATAGTAATGTTAAGCTCCACATCTTGACCTAGTGTACATATCACCAAATCTTTATTAACAATAGAGCATTGGTCATCAGTTTCTATCATTCCAGCTAATACTTGACAAGGCCCTTTAGCGCTCAAATTTAAGCACTTATTAGACGTGTTATTTAGCTTACATCTCAACATGCCCATATTTAATGCTATATCAGTTATGTCTTCCCTAACTCCTTGGATCGAAGTAAATTCATGATTCACGCCTTCAATTTTTATTCCATAAACAGCACTACCGCAAAGAGAAGACAACATTACACGCCTTAATGCATGACCCAACGTTAAAGCAAAACCACTTTCCAAAGGTTCTAGAACTATATCACTTTTTTTACTTGAATCACCTGATATTACCTTAATCGCATTAGGCTTAGTTAATCTATCTAAATTTCCACAGAAAGAAACACTATCACTATAATACATACAAAAACCTTCCAAATATCCTATACTCTTCTTTTTTTCCTTAATCTACACCCATTATGAGGTATCGCCGTTTTATCTGCAATTGAAGTGACAGTCAATCCACAATTCCGAAGTGCTTTAACTGCAGCTTCTGCACCAAAACCAGGACCACGAATTATTACAGAAACAACCTTCATACCAAATCTCTCTATTACTTTCTTCGCAGCAGAATCGGCAACCTTACCTGCAGCATAAGGTGTGGATTTTCTCGAACCAGAAAAACCACATGCACCAACAGAAGTCTGGTAAAGCGTATTACCACAAACATCAGTCACATTTACAAAAGTATTATTAAAAGTTGCACGAATATGGACAATACCAGTAATAAACCTTTTTGTATTCTTACCAACCGTTTTAACTTTTTTCATAAAAACTCACGATAATAACAAATTTTATTTTTTCCCAGCAACAGGCAATTTAGATCTGCCTTTACGAGTTTTAGCATTAGTATGGGTTCTTTGTCCCCTCACAGGCAAACCTTTTCTATGCCTTAATCCTCTATAGCAACCGATTTCCATTAAAGATTTTATATCCATAGCCACTTTTTTTCTGAGCTCACCCTCTATGACATATCTTTGCCTAATAAAACTACTAATTTTCTCTATATCTTCATCTTGTAATTCTGAAACACGCTTACGCTCATCAATTTTACAGCTACGACAAATTATATTCGCAGTAGTAATACCTATACCATGTATATAAGTTAATGCAAAAGGAATACACTTCTTCACTGGAACATTTATGCCTGCAATACGTGCCACTGATACCTCGATACTTTATTAATAATAACTCTTAATTTATACCATAAAACAACTTATAGTCAAATCAAATTACAAGAAATTTTACTTTCAATCTCTTGCATTACTCTATCAACACTCAAATTAGCGTTAATTGTTAACAACTTGCCCTTATAATACTCGCGCAAACCCTTCATCTGAAAATGATATTCTCTTATCCTCTTATTAATTGCAAGCATATTAGCATCATCAATTCTCTTCTCCAATCTCGTACTTTTACATTTAGCACAAGTAGTATTTTTAAAAGAAGATATACTATATATACTTTTACAATCCAAACAAGTAAGACGATCTTTTAATCTATCAATTGCAATATTATCGTCAAGCTGCAACTCAATTACAAGATCAACATCCCTATTGCATCTTTTTTGCAAAACTTGAGTTAAAAAATGAGCTTGATTTAAATTTCTTGGAAAACCATCTAACAAAAAATCACCATCTATTAATGCAAGCTGGTCACACAATAATTTACATATAACTTCATCTTGAATTAAATTACCAGATTCAACAGTATCCTTTATTTCTTTACCTAATTTACTCCCACTAGATATAATATTCCTTAATAAATCTCCTACTGAAACTAATTTAAAATTATACTTTGCTATTAACAAACTGGACTGAGTACCCTTACCAGAGCCAGGAGGACCAAAAATTGTAATAATCACTTTAGTCTCCTTGTTTTAGACTCATATTTCTTTATCCAACTATCGTACCTATTTGAAAAAACATAAGATTGTACTTGCATAATAGTATCAGTAATAACGTTAACTATAATCAGCAAGCTCGTCCCACCAAAAATAAATGGTATATCATAATGATACCTCATAATTTCAGGTATAGTACATATTACCACCAAATACGCAGACCCAATAAATGTTAATTTAAAAACTATATCTTGAAGATAATCAGAAGTATGTTTTCCAGGCCCTCTACCAGGAATAAAACCACCATTTTTCCTAAGAAAATCAGCATTTTCCTCTGGATTAAATATAAAATTGGTATAGAAAAAATTAAAAAGTACTATGAGTATTAAGTAAGTTATAATGTACATCACTTTATTTGCCATAAAGTAGTTTAAAATAAAATCAGCAATGGCATGACCTTTATAGAAATTTGCAATTGAAATAGGCGTTAATAAAATTGCGTTAGCAAAAATAGTTGGTATTACACCAGATAAATTGATCTTCAATGGAATGTAAGTAAAATCATCATTATGTAATTTTTTAAACTGTTTTTTGGGATATTGAACAATTACCTTTCTATAAGAAGATTCTGTAAAAATGACTAAAAGGAGCAGTAAAAAAAACAATGCTATAACAAAAAGGGTAATGAAAAACGACATACTACCATTTTTATTTAATGTTAGCAGAGATGATAAAGCATTATGTAATTCAGATGTTATGCCAGTAAAAATGATTAATGAGATACCATTGCCTATACCGCTCACACTGATCCGCTCACCAAGCCATATTAAAAATATAGTTCCACCTAAAAGGCTAAAGACACCTATAGTACGAAACATAATACCAGGTTCAACTACAACTAATACCCCTTCTCTATTCATTCTTTCTAACCCTATTAAGATCGTAATTGATTGAAAGATACAAAACATTATAGTCATATAGCGTATATAAGAGTTCATCTTTCGACGTCCTAACTCTCCGTCATTTTTAATTTCATTGATTCCTTTAACGGCAGAAGACAATAATTGCATAACTATGGATGCAACTATGTATGGCATAACGTTTAACGCCAAGATCGTCATTCTAGCTAAAGCGCCACCAGAAAATAAATTAAATACTCCAAAAATACCAGAACTCTCTTTTGGAAATATATCATTGATTATATCAAGATTAATTCCAGGAATAGGAACATAAGTGCCTAAACGATAACAAACTAAAGCCATCAGCGTAAAAAATATGCGCTTTAGTAAATCAGTTTTATATAATAACGTAGAACCCAAACTATCAAATGCAAATTTACTGTTCATAATTCATGATAGTATTTCTACACTACCACCAACTGAAGCTACAGATCTTTTTGCAGCTTCTGATGCAAAATCAACATGAAACACAAATTTCTCGCTTAATTTACCCTTATTAAGAAGTTTGATTTTACTTTTTACAGATCTGATAAAACCTAATTTATGCAGTAGCTCCTTATCTATTATAGAATCCTTGACTATTTTTTTAGCTTCCATTAAGCACTGTACATCACCAACATTAAATATAGAGTATAAGTTTTTGCGTATAGGCTTAAAACCTCTTTTAGGTAAACGAGTATATATAGACTGCTGTCCACCTTCAAAACCATTTATAGAAACGCCACTTCTCGCTTTCTGCCCTTTATGCCCCCTACCGGATGTTTTACCTTTACCACAACCAATACCTCTACCTAATAATTTAGGCTTCTTTTTCTTAGATAATTTGGTAAATACAGAATTTAATTTTACAGCATCATTCATACTTTACCCATTTCCAACTATCTCACTAATCTTTTTACCCCTCTTACCTGCCACTTGGCGAGGAGATAACATAACATCAAAAGCCTTAAATACTGCACATATAATATTATGAGGATCATTTGATCTAGTAGACTTAGCTACCACATCCTTTATACCTAATACCTCAAAAACCGACCTCATTGCTCCACCAGCAATAATACCTGTTCCAGTTCTTGCAGCTCTTAAAACTATCTCACCAGAACAAAATTTAGCTTTAATATCATGATGTAAAGTTCTACCTTCACGTAAGTACACCCTAATCATCGACTTCTTTGCAGCATTTACAGCTTTCACTCTTGCTTCAGCAACCTCTGCGTGTTTACCTATTCCACATCCTACCCTACCCTTACCATCACCAACAACAACCAAAGTTGAAAATGAAAATCTTCTACCACCTTTAGTAACCGTTGTTACCCTTCGGACTGAAACCAAAAGTTCTGATAAATCATTATTATTTTGTAAATTCTTTACAGCCATACTTCAAACCTTCTAAAATTCAAATCCAGAGCTTCTTAAAGCTTCAGCAAATTGAGAAATCAATCCTGTATACTTATATGCCCCCCGATCAAAGACGAACCGCTGCTCCAATTTTGTACTAGGCAGACGCTCAATCACTAAAGAAGAAACCTGTTTTATAGTTTCAGCATTGACCCTACCTTTACATACATTCCTAATTTTATCATCCAAAGTAGAAGCAGAAGCTAGGGTTGTTCCTTTTGCATCGTTAATCAACTGAACGTAAAAATGTTTATTAGACTTAAATATGGATATACGTAAACGCCCAGCGCTCTTATCGAGCTTCGCTCTATTACGAAGTTTCCTTTTTTCATAGCTACTTAAAAAATTATACAATCTTTTCATTTTAATTACTTCTTTTTATTTACAACCTTACGCAGCATAAATTTGCCTTTTATTACAATACCCTTACCTTTATAAGGATCATATTTTCTAATTTTGCATATATCAGAAGCCACCATATAGACTTTTTGCTTATCCATACCGCGAATCACTAAATGAGTTGGCTTTATACACTTAATCTCAACGTCTTTAGGCACTTTATACTTAATATTATGACTATAACCAAGATATAAAGTCAAATACTTATCATCACATTCTGCTTTATACCCTACACCATTAATCTCAAGATCAACAGAAAAATCATTAACCATACCGTTAATCATGTTATTAATATTACTTCTATAAGTGCCCCATATAGATTTTATTTTATCATAATCATCCCTGCCTTGATCAACAGAAAGTAACAATTGATTATCAACTATCTGACACAGAATGCCACTACACAAGTTCAGCTCTTTTTCTGCCCTAACACTTCTTATTAATACCCTACCATCATTATATTCAACTGAAAGATCAGCAGGAATATTGATAGGTGCAGCACCTATACGAGACATACATTTCTCCTATCATTTAAAATACACGACACAAAACTTCTCCACCAACTTTTAATCTACGTGCATTATAATCGGTCATCACTCCTTTCGGCGTAGATATAATAAAAATTCCAAGACCATTATATGCTTTAGAAATGTCCTTACACTTAGAATAATAACGACAACCGGGCTTTGATACCCTAGCTATATCATTAATCACAGGTGATTTATCATAATACTTCAACTGCACAACAAGCGAAGGGACACTATCACTCTCTTGCTTTTTATAATTAAGAATATACCCTTCCTCTTTTAAGATCTTCAATATAGAAGAATTCACTTTCGAGAATAGGACTCTTGTTTCCCTATGCATTGCCAATTGAGCATTACGTATTCTTGTTAAAAAATCACCAATACTATCAGATAACGACACTATTACACTCCTTATATCACATTTACCAACTAGATTTTGTAACCCCTGGAACTTGTCCAAAAGAACACAAATCACGTAAAACAATCCTACATAAACCAAATTTTCTATATACCCCTCTCGGCCTACCAGTTAAAGCGCATCTATTCCTAATTCTGATTTTAGAAGAATCTCTAGGCAATTTTTTAATCAGCTTACTTTGAGCTGCAAATCTTTTTACAATAGATAAATCCTTATTATTCATTATAGATTTTAATTCTTCCCTTCTCTCCCTATACTGATCGCATAACTTTATTCTACGAAGATTCTTCTGTATCATGGATTTTTTTGCCATATATATTTTCTTTCAATTATCAAAAAAAGGGAATTTAAGAGCCAGTAATAATTCCTTTGCTTCCTTATCACTAACTGCACTTGTTATAATATTAATATCCATACCTCTAATTTTACTTATTTTATCATAGTCTATTTCTAAAAATGATATATGCTCCTTGATACCAAAAGAAAAATTACCATGACCATCAAATTGCTTCACACTAAACCCTCTAAAATCTTTTTCCCTTGGCAAAGCAATATATATTAATCTTTCTAAGAATTCATACATTTTATTTCTACGCAAAGTCACTTTACAACCTACAGTTGCACCTTTCCTAATTTTGAAACCAGAAATAGATTTTTTTGCAAAGGTTAACACAGGCTTTTGCCCAGCAATCAAATGTAGATTATCAAGTGGCTCATTTATCGCTTTATTGTCCGCAGCAGCATCTCCAACACCCATATTGATACACACCTTGACAAGTTTAGGCACTTGCATTACATTGCCGTAATTAAACTTATCCTTTAAGGATTTTACTATATTATCTTTATACAATTGTTTAAACATATCAACCTAATCTATCACTTCTCCAGAAACTTTTGCAAAACGCACTTTTCTACCATCTATAATCTTAAATCCTACTTTAGTTGGAGTTTTACACTTAGGATCCAATATTGCAACATTGGATACATCAATAGCTAACTCTTTATTCAATATACCACCACCACTACCAGCTCTTGGTTTAGTATGTCTCTTACACACATTTACTCCAGAAACAACTACTTTCTTTTTAGCATCACGTATTATAACTTTGATTACCTTACCAATTTTTCTCTTATCTTTACCAGTTAAAACTATAATATCATCACCACTTTTTATTTTAGCACTCATTATAAAACCTCATCAGCTAATGACATTATTTTCATAAAAGAACCAGATAATAACTTTTTTACTGGACCAAACACCCGAGTGCCAAGTGGTTCACCTTGATCATTAATTAAAACCACAGCATTGCTAGAAAAACGAATTACAGAACCATCAGATTTCTTAACACTATTTTTTACTCTAACAACAACTGCTTTATATACTTTTCCTTTTTCAACTTTACCTTTTGGGTTAATAGACTTAGTAGATATAATAACTGTATCACCTACAGATGCAGATTTCCTACCACCTAACAAGCCAATACAAAGGACTGCACGCGCACCAGAATTATCAGCTACTTCTAACAATGTATTTTTTTGAATCATATAAATACCTATTCCTTTTTAGCTATTGATAACAACCCATTTTTTAGTAACAGAAATAGGCTTATGTTCCTGTATTAAAACCCTATCTCCCTTTTTGCAACTATTATTCTCATCATGTGCTGTATACTTCTTGTATTTTTTAATAACTTTTTTATACAGCCTATCCTTATACACTTGTAACACCGAAACCTTTACAGTCTTATCAGATTCAGCATTAGTTACGACACCACAAAAAACCTTCTTAGGCATTTTTTCCCTCTCTCTTTCTTCTATTTAATACAGTTAGACTACGAGCTATGCTCTTTCTTATTAAGCTAAAACGCGAAAAATTGTTGCACTGGCCCAGCTTTTTTTGAAAAGCCAAATTAACAAATTCTTTCCTCAAATTCACAAGAAGTTCATGTAATCCTTGTGAAGATTCTGATTCAAATTTAACTATATCCATTGCAACTCCATTCAATTATGATTAGATATAAATTTACACTTCATAGGAAGCTTAGCAGTCGCTTTTTCAAGCGCCAATCTTGCTAAATGCATGGGAACATCACTACTAATTTCAAACAAAACCCTACCGGGCTTAGCTTTAAATACCCAAAATTCAACACTACCTTTCCCTTTACCCATACGTACATCTGCTGGCTTTTTACTAACCGGGGTATCAGGAAAAATTCTTATCCACACTTTACCAGAGCGTTTTAACGTTCTAGATATTACGCGCCTTGCAGTTTCAATATGTTTAGACTGAACCTTACCTACTTCCATAGCTTTTAATCCATAATCTCCAAAAGACAGCGTGCTACCACCCTTAGCATTACCCTTGATTCTCCCCTTAAATACCTTTTTATATTTACTCTTTTTGGGAACAAACATTTCAATATACCTTAACTACCAACATAAACCCAAACTTTAACTCCTATAATACCACATATAGTCTTCGCTTCACAAAAAGCATAATCTATATTAGCACGCAAAGTGTGTAAAGGCAAACGACCTTCTTTGTACCATTCAGTACGAGCTATTTCAGCTCCGCCAAGACGCCCAGAGCAACTTACTTTAATACCCTCAGCACCCATCTTCAAACAATTTTGAATAGCTTTTTTCATCGCCCTTCTACATGAAATCCTTTTTTCTAGCTGATGTGTAATACTCCTTGATATTAAAACTGCATCTATTTCAGACTTTTTAACTCCTACTACATTCACTTCGACACTACTTTCTACTTTTTTAGCTATTTTTTGCTTTATCTTCTCAACATCTAAACCTTTCTTACCTATTATAACTCCAGGCTTAGAAGAATGTATTATTACAGACACTAAATTAACTGTACGCTCTACAATTACTTTAGAAATACCAGCATGCTTAAAGGATTCATTTATATAACTGCGAATAAATAGATCGTGATGCAATCTCTGCTTATAATCGTCTGTAGCACACCAAACAGAATCCCAGGTATTACTATTTACTTGTAATCTAAATACTTTAGGATTAACCTTCTGTCCCATATTTTTACACTTTCCTTATTAACTTTCCATTTCTATAAATCATACAATTTCTTTCAATTTTATAGTAATATTACTATAAAATTTACTCATTCTATTAGCCCTACCCATAGCTTTTGGATATACTCTACGCAAAGTAAGGGACTTACCTATTAAAATTTCCTTTATATATAAATTATCAATGTTCAATCCATAATTATTTTGAGCATTAGAAATTGCAGAATTCAACACTTTCATTATAAAACCAGCAGCTTTTTTTTCACAAAATCTTAATTGTACATTAGCAAAAGAAACTTTTTTATTACGTACTAAATCAGCAACCAAATTCAATTTGCGAGGAGTCGATCTTAAAACCCTAGAACCAGCCTCAACTATTATATCCCTATTTTTCATATAAATTACCTATCTTCTTGTTGCCTTTTTATCACCACCGTGCCCAGTAAATTTACGAGTAGGTGAAAATTCACCAAATTTATGACCTATCATATTTTGATTATCAACACTAACAGGAATGTAATCTTTACCATTATAAACAGCAAACTTTAAACCCAAACAATTAGGAAGAATTACAGAAGCCCTGGAATGAATTTTTATCACCTTATTAATAGAACCCTCTTTTAAAGTTCTCTGAACTAATCTTAGTACAGATGGGTGTAAAAAAGGTGGTTTCCATACAGATCTACTCATAAATTAACCTTTCAATTTTTTTATATACTTATCACTAGATTTATTTTTTTTCCTAGTTTTCTTTCCTTTTGTTGCAACACCCCAAGGAGTAACAGGATGACGACCACCAGAAGTTTTTCCCTCTCCACCTCCATGAGGATGGTCAACCGGATTCATTGCAACTCCACGTACAGTAGGTCTAATCCCAAGCCACCTACTTCTCCCAGCTTTACCCAACTTTCTATTCTTATGGTCAGGGTTAGATACTACACCAATAGTAGCCTTGCAAGAAGATAAAATCAACCTAATTTGACCAGACCTGAGTCGTAATAAAACATATTGACCATCACGACCAACGATTTGTGCATAACAACCAGCAGCTCTAGCAATCGCAGCACCATTACCTGGCTTCAGCTCAACATTATGAACGAAAGAACCAACAGGTATATGCTTGAGTAGTAAACAATTCCCTGGTAAAATATCAGCATCATCTCCAGCTGTCACAACATCACCAGGCTTCATACCTTGAGGAGCTAATATATAAGATTTAGTATCATCTTCCTTATATGATACTAATGCTAAAAACCCACTTCTATTTGGATCATACTCTATTTTCTCAACTATACCCTGATCACTTCTATTACGTTTAAAATCTATAACTCTATACTTCTTCTTGTGACCACCACCCCTGTGACGAGTTGTAATTCTACCATGATTATTTCTTCCACCACTGGATTTCTTACCAAATACAAGAGACTTCTCCGGCTTATCTTTTGATAAACCAATTTTACTTATTAATATAGTCCCACGAGAAGACGGAGTAACAGGATTAAAAAGTTTCATACCCATATTAAACGCTCATTATATCTAATTTTTGACCATCTACCAAAGAAAAATAAACCTTTTTTCTCTGTTTTTTACAACCAACCACACCCCTGAAACGTCTATATTTAGATTTAACTCTAATAACATTTATAGAAGAAATTCTGACATTAAATAAAGACTCTATTGCCGATTTTATTTGACGCTTATTTACATTTACAAAAACATACAAAGAGTATTTATTAAACTTCTCTCTTAAAAGAGAAGCCTTTTCTGTGATTACAGGAGATTTTATTATATTATTATATTTAATCATAACAATCTACCTTCAAGATGCTTTAAAGTGTCTTTTGTTAACATCACGCATTCATGATTCAATATATCAAAAACATTTAACCCAATAGGTTTGATTAAATCTACATAATGCAAATTTTTAGCAGCACGTAACAAATCATCTCCATAATCACCAACTATTAAAAAAGAAGAAAATTTAAAATTTTTAATATATTCACACATTTTAGATGTTTTCTTCACATCAACATTTAAACCATCAAGAACAATAACTTGATTATTTAAATATTTTAGAGATAAAGCAATTTTCAAACCAAATTTACGTACCTTTTTATTAAGAGAATAAGCATGACTCCTCACAACAGGACCAAAAATAATTCCACCACCTCTAAACTGAGGAGATCGCAAGCTCCCCTGTCTCGCCCTACCGGTACGTTTTTGACCATACGGCTTAGCTGTTGTACCAGAAACATCACTGATACCCTTTGTTTTATGAGTACCAACTCTTCTCTTTGCTAATTGCCATCTCACTATATCATGCAAAATACTCAATTTTTGCTTGGCAGAAAATATCAAGGGATTAAGCTCAACACTACCTACATTATTATTAGATAGATCAACTAATTCACATTCCATAACTAACTCACCAAATTATTAGCATCATCACTCATATTCAACAGCAGACCTACTGGAAAAGGAACATCTTTATGTAAAGGCTTTTTAACTGCATCTCTCACAAAAACATAAGAGTTTTTAAACCCAGGAACATTATTACCCTTTACAGCAATTATGCTATTTTCATAATCAATGGATAATATTTTCATATTCTGTACAGTTACTCTGCTATTACCTAAATGACCAGCCATTTTCTTCCCCTTGAATACTCTACCAGGATCTTGACATTGACCAGTAGAACCTTGTGATCTATGAGCAATAGAAACACCATGAGATGCCCTAAGCCCACTGAAGTTATGCCGCTTCATCACACCAGCAAACCCTTTGCCTAAAGAATAACCCGTAATGTCAAGATATTGACCAACTACAAAATGATTAACCCCCACCTTTTTACCACACTCTATTCCGAATAGATCAGTTAATCTACTTTCGTATAATTTACATTTACTATTTATACCCTTTTTCTTTAAATATTCCAACTGAGGTTTTGCTATTTTTTTTAAATCTCCTGTGCCCAAAATGACTGAATTGTAGCCACATTTATCTTGTCCTTTTATATCGATAATATAAGTTTCGCTGAGATGCAATAAGGTTACAGCCATGCGACTATTATCAAAATACATAGCAGTATGGCCAACATTCGTCATTAACAAACCAATTCTCCTAAGCGAATTTATTCTCTTCATTTCCTTTTCCTAAATATTAACTTCCTTAACCTTTAAATCCACTTCTACACCAGCAGAAAAAGATAAATCTGCAAGCATCTTCATCATAGTAGAAGTAGGATTATGCACAATAATTAACCGCTTAGAAATTCTCATTTCAAATTGCTCACGAGATTTTTTATCAACATGAGGAGACCTATTAACAGTAAATTTAGAATCTTTTCTTGGCAACGCAATCGGACCAGATAAATCTGCATTAAACTGCTTTAATTGATCAATAAACTCGCGAATACACTTTTCCAATAAAGAACAATCGAAAGCTTTGATTCTAATATATATATCTTGCTTCATCTTAGTTATTATACTCATTCTAAAATTTCCGAAACAACGCCAGAACCAACAGTTCTACCACCTTCTCTTATCGCAAAACGCAATCCTTTATCCAT